>JANSTT010018426.1:0-13876 GCA_026745375.1 Platyura marginata
TTTGAAAAAAAATTGAAAAATAAATAATTAAACAATATTTAAAATCGTTCACTTTTATTTCCACACCACCTGTATATTAAAAAATATGGAATTCGACCTATTCTAGATATACTTCTTAGTACTAAAATGTTCGCCGTAAAGTTTTTAAGCCAAACTTATCTAGACATTTCTTATGTTATGTTAGAAACTACTAAAGGTACTTAAAAATCATTTCTTTGCTACGTCAGTTAAGCAATTAACTACAATTTCGATACATTTCATATGCACTTTGTTTAAAAATTAATTCATACCGTCAGGATTATTTTATTTTAATTCTCATGTCTAATTTTTGGGGATTTAGTCGTAATCTCAGACCTCCTAATCTACTATTAGGTATAAGAAATCCCCATATGTATATTCGTCTGTCTGTTCAATAAAAAAAAACTGACTACTTAAGCAAATTAATTGCAATATAAAAATATGTAGGTGTTTAATTAGTTTCAAATTTACAGTTAATTTGCAGTTAATTTCTTAAACAAATAAAATAAAATATAAATGCTTTGTTCTTCTCAAAAAGAAGATATTATTTCGGATTATTTTTCAAGATCACACAGTCACAAAATGAAAATACTACTCTTCAATGCCACTGCTACCTTCTACCAGGTGAAAAATTAGATCTCTATCACAAATAACTTAGCTGCTTTTTAGCTTCGGCTCAGTAAACAATATAATTATGTTTTGTATTGGCGGAGAGAGGCCATACTGGTAAGTCAAGATGTGACTCACTTTAATGACTGTGTTTATAAACTCTTAGATTGTATAAAAAAAAATGGTAAATTGGTAACGGTACATTTTTACGTTAAACAGTGTCATTAGACTATAGGATTTTTTGTAAATGAATAATCTTATGTGCTTATGTACTGTACATAGGTAATATTTATCCATAGATATTCGGATGAAAATATATTTCTAGAAGAGGGTCTTTAAAATTAGTTCATTTTGGAATAGCCAAATAAGTACCTACTTTCCTTGAATAAATTAAATTTGTCGTCATTTGAATATCTTTAAAATTGAATTGGCATTATTTATCTACATGTTTTTATGTGTGCGTGAGTATAGGTAATGGTTTCATTGTTTATTTTGATTAAAAAAGTATTTAATGAACGAAAATTTAGTGATAATGTAAAGAGACAGTGAGTTATTAGTTATTACTTATTACTTACGTGTTATTGTCAGGTATCTGTTTTTAAACAAATTTCTTATAAATGTGGCGGTTCAAGATTTGTTGTGTTTTGCTTATTTGTTAATTTTTTAAAAAAATATCAAAAAATGCTTTTGACTTGTGCTTTTGCAGGGAGGCTTTACAGGCATAGTCTGTGTCATCGTAAATCAGATTACACACTTAAAGTAAATTTTATTAATTAGTTATTCATTTTCAATTGTGGCTAGTCAACATTGTTAGTCTATATGGGAGGGGACTTACTGTTTTTAAGGTGGAATCGAACTACCTGCTCTACGGTCAAGCACCGTTCTGAGAAATATCGTATGACTTATTGAAATATTCGTTTACTTTGATTTACCTAAGTATGTTTCATGTAGGTATACTTTGTTTGGTTAGCTCTCGGGTCAACTAGCCTTAACTTTAATACCGAATAGAAGCTCTATGATTTGTTTAGATATAATTTCAAGTAGAATGTATACGATTATAAAACCGTCAGTTTAGTGATTACTGTAACTAATTAATATTAGTACCGCGTACTTTATATTCACGTGTATTTCTAATGTTTAATCAGTATTATTGACATATCACACATATATTTTGATTATACACAATTGAGATATATAGTACTTGAATGGAGGAAGGAAAATGGTGACTCAAATTATTTTAATATCAACATTTGGCGATCGACGTTTATTTACGACGTGATCAATTAAGATAAACACACACATACACACAGCAAATTAAATGTATCAATAGTACAATTGTTATATACCTACTTATATGTATCTATTCATATCATGACAATTATAATGAAGATAAGACAATTGCTCTTCGATAAGACGGAAATTTAATATTACCTACGTGAAATAAATCACTGTTTGAATAGGACGCAACAATTAGATCAATTTATATTTTAAATCGTGTTATTAGTTAGTTAATTCGTTCATTAGACATCGCATGTCGTGTTTGAGATAAAATTATTTTTGAGTTTTTTTGTGTAAGTGTATGACAACATTTTAACGTTAACTACTTTATACTAAAAATAATCTTTGTTGTGAGCAATTCGATAAAACCACAAAATATTCTAGAATGCCACTCAAAATCTTTAAATTTATTAAATTCACCTGCTAAGTACTCGTATCTTTGGTATAATTCTCCAAAGTATTTTTATGAATGAGATAAGTAGGTACTATAGTAGTTTTAAAATTTAAATGATGATGAATAATGCCTATCATTATTCATGGTGAATTAGATTAAATTACAATAGCGGGAAAACACACATTGTTACCGGACTCACGCAATGTTATTTTGATATTTTGAAACAGGTGTATTGAATTTTAAATAAGCACAGTAATTTCTTATTTAACTAGAATTGATTATTAAAGATATAATTTCGTTTTTTTTTACCTTACTACTTATCTATTTTTATAATTCTTATAGAAACTATGTAGGTAAGTTAATATTTAACAAATAAAATTAATTTTTTGCATTATTTAATATTCTAAAATTAGTAGATTGAAATCAATTAATCATACAAATAATTTTCAATGTTAAGTTATTAAATTATTGCTATTTTCTGAACGTCAATATTCAAATAAATGTGTGATCAATGACTTGAACATTCCTCGTCCGTAAGTATAATAAACTGACAAGTATGAATAAGTAAAATATTTAAAATAAAAAAAAATTATAATTTCTATTCACATCAAAATATTTCTCAATTAATCATTGCACACACACAAAAAATAAATGCTTAAGCATTAAGTACATGGATGTATTAACTAACTTTATGAAACGGTAAATCCCTTATGTATAAATATTTATAAAAATGTTTTAAGTGAGACAAATTGCTTTTATGCTGTTAAGAGTTGTTGACTGTAATAAATAATAAATTTAAAATAATAAACTGCAGTATCAATGAACTGCACCACCAGTGCATAATACAATGAATTTAGATAAGTAAATATATTTTTTCACAACAATTACATTGTTAGTTTGAAGGATTAATTATTATTGTTTTAGACTGAAGTGTGTTACCATGTGTTACATAACTACTTATATAGTTGCAATTTATAGACATACGGAAAGAAACCAACATAAAGTATACAATTTTTAATGGGTGCCATGAGATTTTTTTTTCATACCCGAAACTAAATAATAAAAAAAAAACAATACCACGGGGAGAATCGAACCACTATCAGTCATTTAGTATTCGAGCATGCTATCTTGAACGTTTTGTAACGTAATTTCTTTCCTTACTTACAGCAAACTCTTGAAAAATTGTGTATTGACAATAATGATAAGCATGCATGGTTATCAACAATAAAATAACAAAATAGTCCTTTTTATGATTAAATTCATTCATTCATCCTACATAGATATTGTATTGATCTTCTGGGTCATTGCATGTAGTTTTCTTTTGTGTTATTTATTATTGTAATAATGGGCATTTGTAATTTAAATTAAATCTATTTATCACCGTACTAAATTTTGTGTTCTTCTCAACTTCCGAGATAAAAAAACCGGTTTAAAAAAAGACTATGAGAGATTTGGAAAAGTTGGATGAATTTATCAAGAAAAAAAGGGGGACTTCTCGTTCGAGCATCAGCGATAAGTACACGGCTATGTAAAAGACAAAAAAAAAGGCAACCAAAATATAGTAAATATTCGGTGTGCACCAAAAATAAACATTAATTAAACATAAAACTACTCAAGATGGGAATGCAAACCTGCAAGCTTTGAAACCTTCATTTCTTGTAAAATATCATGTAAGTAGTGGTTTGTGAGCCAGGTCACCATTACAATGTAATTATTTTATTAAAGCTCTATAACTTCTAAAATATCTTCCGCTATCTGAAGCAACAATAGATATATATATATATATATATATATATATATATTTGAATTCACGGTGGGATTCTTCCAAAATGTTATCGATTTTGGGTAAATCTGGTCTGATGCATTCTTAAATGAATGAATCTACTTAAATAAAATGACTCAATGTCGATTGGTATACTTATCTACATTTATTATTCTGTACCAAGATTTTTCTTTTTCTTCTAATAAATACACTAAGAGAGTTTATTTTTAAATTTACGTCTCTGTTGATTTAATGAAAGAACCTATTCAATTTCAAATGTGTGTTAATTGGTTTTACTCATCGTAAGTATTGAGTATTTAAATTGCAAAAAAAAAAAATTGTTTCTATTAATATATATTGTATAAGTATAGTTAGATATTTGTATATATTTAATTTCACTTTATATTTATGCGTTTTATTGATGTTTTAAGTATTGTTAATTTCTTTTTTCTGAATTTTTTACATATTCACGTACAATTTTTTACAAGTAGGTACACGTCATATAATTTATTTTCAAAAAATTACTGTTTTAATTTCGGTTCAATTAATTAAAAGATGAGGAAGTAAACTAACCATTGTACTGTACATGTACGTACATTGTACATGTACATAAATATCATATTAGCAAATGCTGATTTCAAAATTGTTCTATTTTGCATTTGGTTTATTTTAAAAATATTTTTATATGAAAATAGATATCGAATTTAAGCACACAGTAAACATTTCAATCGGAAATTCTGGAATTTTTGTTTTTATCTAAAATTAGTTGATAAACATGCGTGTGTCAATGATTGTTTTCTTTTAATTCACAGCTCAATACAAATGAAGGTTTTTTTAAAACTTAATTATCAAATTTTATTTATTTCTTATTAAGTACTTACCCAACAGTCATTTTGCATTATAGGAATTACCCACAATTTGTAAACTGTGTAGGTTTTGTACTGAATTAATTCTTGACTTATCGATAAATTTTGTGTAATTTCGGTGTGGTTTTTAGTAATTTTGTTTGTAATTCCTTACTCAAATTATTACCCAGTGAATACCTAGAATATAGAACGTATTAGCCAAATTGTTTTGCATTCAAAAAAATAAATAAATAAATTATCCATTTTTTAAGTGTAATGCTGCCTTAAAATATATTCTTTTGAAACACTTCGGTTCAATCATTTCTAATTTTTTCTGACAGACCTCGCTCTCTTCCTGCTGATTTTTGTTTTTTAACTTTTGAGTTTCTTATATGTATGTACTTTATACATAATTGGAAGCTAGAGAGCTGAAAATTTTGATAGTTTGTTAGGTACTGCTAGAGTAAAATGTCCATAATTTTTCTCGAAATTTATAATTATAGAGAATGAAAAAATTTCATTTCAAGATTTCACTCATAGACTAAAAAGTTCCACGATTTAACGTTTCGTTATTGGACTGCAATCAATTTTATGTCATTTCTAGAATTCATAATTGTTTTTTTTTTTTTTTTGCTTAGTATATACATATTTGTTGTACAGCAAAAATAGATAAGGAACAAAGTCGTAGATAATGAATAATTAGGCATACGGGTATATTATAATCGGGGTAGCCAATTATTTCTTCCTTACTGGTTCATATTACATTTTAAAATACACAGCTCAAAATGAACAAATTTTCTTATTAGTGATCTATATTTATGTAACTATTTGATAAAATAATTATACATCAATTTATTTAGATTAAAAGATTACCTAATCCGAAATTAATTCCAAATTAATGGCGAAATTACTTATGATAAATGACACTCAAAATTAACGAATTCCATTCAATCATAATTACATAACATGATATTATCCATATCTTTTCCCTAAGGATTAACTCTATTAATATTTATTAATGCAGACTGTTTTTGTTTTTTTAATTTACAGGCAAACATCCTCGTTTAACATCATGCGGCAGCAGGTAGCCGCTGTTTTACTGCTAATATCTGTTGTAATATTATCACCAACATTTGTTGATGCCAATCGAATATTACATTTTCGCGATGCAAATTTTTCAACGTGGAAAAATTATAATGTCTCATACATTAGCTCACAATCTTATGATGCCAAAGGAATGGCACCACTGTATAAAATAGCAAATCAAGTTTTAAATGTATTTGTTGGGGACGATGTAATACCAGAAGGTGAGTTATTTCTTAATTTTAATTATTCAATTACAAAGTTAATTATAAACATCATCATCATAATCATCTTAATCTTCATCATGATTTTTATCGTTCTACGAGGAAACAGGCTAAATTATATTATTTCACTATCATATAGCAAGTTTATTGACGTATTCCTAATGTAGTTTTTATTAAATTGTGCATAGTAAATTTACTATTAATATAGTCCTGTTGCTACATTGGGATAGCATAGGATTAATTTTAAGCCTACTCTTCAACGCTTCTATTTCCTTGTAGTTCATAATATGTTTTGCTATATATATTTTATTTGTTATATTAATTTATTACACCTTTCTGAGCACATATTTTTAAAGCCAAGTTTTTCGTGATCATTAAGTTTGAATAAATCATGTGTGTGATTTGAATTTCTAGAAATGCAACATGACAGAAAAATATTGTTGAACCGGAATCAATGATTTTTCTTACAGGTTACATTGTAGTGTCCGACAACAACATACAACTTGGACCTAAAGTTCAAAACAACGAATATGGTGCATTATTGCAACAATATTGGGGCGTTATTCTAGTAGCATGCATCGCTGCATTAATTATAGTTCTTATGCCAATTATTGGGTATATTCCATGTCGTTTAATTTTTTTTCTGTTATATAATTTTGTATATATTTAATTCTTTAGCTTCTGCTTTTGCTGTTGCCGATGTGCTGGAGCGTGTGGAGGAAGATCACAACCATTTGACAAAAAACATGATACGTGCCGAAGAGTTTGTTTGGGATTGTTGCTTATTTTAGCTGCTACTGGTCTTGTGTAAGATATTTTTTAAACATTTTTTTTAATTATTTCTTTACTGGGATTAATTGTTAAAAAGTTGTTACTTCAAATAAACCAAATCCGAAATTCGGTGAAACATTGGTATTTCTTGAAGAAAATTTCACAGCCCCCATGAAATTCCAGTGTTCCATAAAAAAAAAACTACTACTACATACAATAAATGTAAGCATTTCATTTGTGGGTAGGGAAGATTTATATTATGGAATACCGGTATCTTATGTTTGTTTGAGAGTTTTTTTTTGTTGAAACTCCAGTTTTTCAAGCTGTTTTCCTCATGAAATATATTCCAGTATTTTATGGTCGATAATCTATTGAATAAAATTAATCTTTATGAATTTTAGATTTGGTGTAGTTGTTGCGTTCGTTACAAACAGTTACTTACATCAAGGTGTTGAAAATGCAACAACAACGGCTAGACAAGGCGTAGATGATACACGAAAATTCTTAAAATCCACATCGTTGCAATCCAATCATTTGTTAGTGACTAATTACGCTGAACTAACAAATCATTTAGAGCTTATGTTAAGCGGTAAGCCAGAGAAAACAAGTTTTGCATTCATTAAAGATTCATTCAATCGTTGGTTTTTTTTTCTGTTTTTCTTATTAAACAGAAACATCGAATGTCGTCATCGATCGATTGGAAGAAAAGTCTAAAGCAATATCATTAACACAGTTAGCCACATTTGTTGTTGCTTTACCGGAAATGAAAAAAGATTTGTCAAGAATGAAAGAAATTACAAATGGTCTTCGCGTCAATGCATCACAACTGAGCGATGGTAAGTTTAATATCTTTTTGTTATTTCATTAGTAGGTTTTTGTATAAGATTTTCCGAAATATGCTATTATGTTAACCAAAAACTAAATTAAATTAATTATTTTTTATTTACATAAATATAATTTATTTTGATACACGCAAAATGTAGATTCATTACCAAAATTAATTTTTTTTTTGATGAAGTAAATTCACGAACCGGCTTATGAAAATGTTTTTCTTATTCATAACAAATATTTTATGTATTTTTTTTGTGTGACTAAAACGTAATTTTATTAAAGAATAGAAAAACAATTTTGCCACCCATTTACCTACTTTCATTTTATGACTACGGCACCCTAATACACACCTACACATTTTACCTCACATTATTCAATTTATTTTGTTGCCTACATGTTGTTGTCCTAGTTTACTAGTAAACACCTCCATGAAAAATCTATACAGATTAAAGTGCTGAACGTTTGTTATTGTTTCGAAATGATTTTCGAATGAAAAAAGAAAAAGAATGCTATTTATTTGATTAAAAATAGAACTTGGTATATATTTTAGGACAATTTCACCTACATAAATATATAAATAACTAAAAGAAAGGTTTTCTTTTTTTTTACAACAATTTATTTTATTTTAAAAAAATTTGAATTCATAAACTAACTGAACAGTTAAAAAGAAAATGATCGATTTCGAAAAAATTAGTACACAAATGTCTTATCGAGTAGATCATATTAATAATTAATTGTACATCAAAATAAAATAAATGACTCTTTTAATGATCACAGCTCTTAAAATTTAAAGACTTTTCTTAAACTATTCTGCAAGCCTTCGATAACATCAAATTCCTTACATTTCTAAAATACTTTCAACAAAATTGCGACACAAATGATCACTGATATTGTTAGGGAAAAAAAACTTGGGAAAAGTTGAAAAACAGTCGCGAGGATTAATTAATTGATTTTGGGGTTTGGGTTAACCGAAGTTATCTGATTTGCCTGGATTAGTGGAAGGGATCTTCAGAAATGATTTTGCCTCACTACAAGCAGCATGTCTCTCTTGTCATTCGATTATGTGTCTAAACCTTATCCATAACTTATTTCATTGTTAAAACAAGAAAGTAAGAAGAAAGTATTTTATAACCATAGGAAAGCACTATAAAATTTCCAAAACAATAGAGTAAGTGGTCGATTTAAATATGTAACGCCAAATCAACATCCAAGTAGAATGGAGTCAACATGATTTAGTCCCAATTTTACATAAAAATATAAAACACAAAGAATGAGTTAATTTATTCGCTTAACCTAAACTAAACACTTTGGCGTTGACTTTTGTAAATATTACAGATTATTTTTCATTTTCAGGACTCAGAGGAGTAAAACGTGTATTACTTGTATCGTTAACCAAATGTCCGACGGAGGCTTGCAAAGAGGTTTTAGGCGCATATGAAATTGGCAAATTAGACATAAATGGTATCGATTACAATCAGGTAATTATTAAATAAAATTTATAAATTAATGAAAATTAAATTTCTATACAAAAACATCCATTCATTTTCATGCTAAGATGTTAGACAGATATTTTCCAAGGGTAGGTGTTGGCTTGGTATCATATTCATACATATAACTATGTGTTCTGCTTTAATATATTTATTTTGTAATTTATTTAAAAACAAATTATTTATATTTGTAAAGTAGATATGTATGTATGTGTTATTAACAATGCATGAATGTTTGTTTATCGTTGCGTAACCTTTTTTTTCAGATACATTTTATTTAATTGAAATTAAATTAACCTTGACAGGTGAGCAGAGTTTTTAGTTTTGGAAATAAATATTGGTCTTTAGAGTTAATGTGGGTAAGCTTTATCGAATGTTTTCGTTCAATGTTCAAACAATTATAATATGTACATATTTATAACTGTTACTCTCTCATTCTCGTTTCTTTCAAATTCTTAGTAATACGCTTGAATTTTACGAGTCTTGTATTGTCAGGTAACTGAAATTTAGATTTTTACTTTTCGTTTTCATCCACCCACATTTGATTTCAAAGCTCCTACGCAGAAGGTATATTATATTACCATCTAGAATTATTTACTTCAAAAAAGCCACAACACATTTACCATTACTCTAATACATATTGTTATTGTACCGTTCAAGGATTCAATTTAATTTTCATTAGTATGTGCATATTTAAAGTCATTCCCGATGGCGACATTTTGTTAAATATAGAAGAAATATATTTGACTACATATAATCTTATTTATGAAGATCACTGTGACATGCAGTTTTAGGGAGGTGCAGCAATGATTAAGGAAGGGCAACCTATTTATTTATGGTCAATAGACCATAGGTAATGATTGAATTGAGATGATTATTTTATCGGAATTTGTTTTAATTTTTCATGAGAAAAAGACAGAAACGTACATAATATAGAATCTTTGAAACACGGTGACCATAGTAAATAAGGAATATTTAAAACTGCAAATATGAGGATTACAAGAATTTATTAAAAAAGAAAATTGTTATAAAACCACGCTATATGAAACACTTTGTGAGGATGCCTGAAGATCCAGAAATAAATCTTAAGACGTACTCTACTGTAAAATGGTGTGCAAAGTGATGTGTGGAAGTGGGAATGCGATACTGGAATGAAGTAGCAAGCGCCAATGGATGGAGAAAAATAGTAATGGATGTCAAGGTTTAAGTCAGAGAGGAGGAAGAATGAATTATAGGATATTTAATGAGCTTTTATTTGATTTATATATCACTTTTTAATTTTTTTTTTATTACATAATGTTTAAATCTATAGCTTTTTTATGGTCTAGCTGTTGGAATTTTTTATTTTCTGGTTTTAATAGCAATCTATATTTTTATTAACATTAAAATATAAAAATCTTACGACATCTTTTTTGTTTTGATTCTATTTATTAGCTTTGTTTAGTTTAGATTGTGCTATAATTTAACAATAATTAGCTTTGAAAGCTACATATTTTCAACCATTAAAGCATACAAATTACATTGAAACAAACCTTTATTAATTATTAGTTTGGTATTGTTAACTAAAATCCTGTGTCTAGCAAATAAAGTATTTTTATACTAATTTCCAGTTGCCTGATGTTACAACAACAATCGATAGCATTAATAATTTAATTTCGGATGA
Organism: Platyura marginata; assembly: GCA_026745375.1. NCBI lineage: Eukaryota > Metazoa > Arthropoda > Insecta > Diptera > Keroplatidae > Platyura > Platyura marginata. The sequence continues at coordinate 10,966 of JANSTT010018426.1, forward strand.
TGTTATCGATGCTATTACATCTGGCCAACGTGAACTAGATAATATGCGTGAGAATCTGGAAAAATCTATTGCCGAGAATATACCAAAAGTAACAAATGCCATTAATGAAGCAGGTAAATTGAAAAACTATGTCTTCTTTATTCCATTCTCTCTTAATAATACATTATTGATTAGGTGCTGGTATCAAAGAGGCTTCAGATGAAATAACAAAAACACTAGAACGAATATCCGATGTAACCGGGAATAATTCATACAAATATTTTGACACAGCTGATTACTATATTCAAGGACATGTTAAATATAGTTATTATGGTGGAATTGCATTGAGTTCTTGTTTGTTATTAATTTTACTGTGCATTGTGCTGGGACTTTTTTGTGGTATTTGCGGTAAACGACCAGATGGATATGGTGATGATTGTTGCAATAAAGGAGCTGGTTCACGATTTTTGATGTTGTAAATATAATTACCATGTTTTATTTATTATTTAATTCTAAATCAATATTATTTTGTTACAGTGGTGTAGCTGTGGTATTTCTAACAATTTCGATATTAACTCTTGTGGCATTCGTGTATTTTTTGGTTGGTTTGATTTTACACAGAGGTGCTTGTATTCCGTTAAAGTAAGTTTTTTATACAATAAGCAACTTCAAACCATTATTAACATAAAATGGTTATTAGTGATCCTGGAAATGATCAAATATTTAGTTATGTTGATCAATTTATCGATTTAAATACGATTATTTATCCACAACAAGTGTCAAAACGTGCCGTAGGCAAAACACGAACATTACCTCCAAATACACCACCATTTCGTATATCCGAAGTTATCATTTCTTGTCATAAAAACGATTCGATTTATGGAGTAATTATTTTGTTCACATATTTATTAAATTTAATAATATAATTTATTTTAATTATTAGGTTCTGAGACTTAAAAATTTCTTTGATATCAATGAAGTTCTAAACTATCCAGCTAAATATGGTATTGACGTTAAACTTCAAGAATTAATCGAAAGCGTTGAAGTTGGATCAGGTATTGAAATACTTTCACCAAAAGCCGAAGAATCAATTCAAAAACTTGCTCAATCTGAGTTAAAAGACTTTGCAGCTCATAGATTTATAGATAATGTATGAATTTGGAAGGATATATGAACGAGGAACTATTTATTTTTTTCTTCTTCTATTTTTAGTTAAATGTAAATATTACAGAATATAATTTAAATACAATTGCTGATAAGTTATTTGAAACTGCCGACAACATTTCGACAAATTCGGAAATGAGTGATGTACGAACAAGTTTAAAGAATCAAGCATTGCATTTGAAAACGTATCAGGAAAATTTGGTGGCACCAATGACAGTACAAACTAAAGAGATGATAAATTTAGCCAATAATTTAGAAGTAAATTTAAAATTTAACAAATCATCTTTTGAGGAAGCATTGCAAGTATTTTTGGATGAAATTAAAGAAGCTCAAGAATTTATAAATACTGAAGGAACAGAGTTTATTCGCCAGGTAATTAATATTGTTATGCATTACTTATCGTATGATAATGATTGTTGATATTGTATTTTCCAGGTTGCTCAAGATCTTGTTACCAGTTTCAAAGATGAAATAAATACGTATTTAAATCTTGTGGTAAATCAAACTCAAAATGATCTTGGTAAATGTGGCCCATTGTCAAATGTTTACAAATCGGTCGTTGTGGCTGCCTGTAATCGTGTGGTTGATCCATTTGTAAGGAATTAATTCGTTAAATTTGTAATTTTTGTCTTTAAATAATGATTGTGCATTTAGAATGGTTTCTGGGCAGGAGTGGCTTGGTGTATATTGATATTCCTTCCTGCTATTATTTTTTCAGTAAAGCTTTCAACATTGTACCAGAAATCGGATCCGTATCCAGGGCCATTAGTTGAATCGTAAGTAGAATTTTGTTGTTTTTTTTTTTAATATTATTTTTACCTTTTATTGTTGTTACTTGTTTATGGTTATCGCGTTTGAAATAACTGTTTTTTTATACGATTGTTAAAAAAAGCTTTTGATTAACATATTATAGGCGAACGAACTTCCATTTTTGTATTTTTCGTTTGTTTCATTTCCATTATTAACACAAATATGTACCTATGGACTATCTAATAAAATATGCTTTAACTATTTTTCTTAAATTAAGTTGGATATTTTTCGTGAGTGTACAAATTAATCGAATAGGAAAAACTATAAAATTAAAAATATAAATCGGCAAAAAAAATAAATACAAAATCTGATCGAATTGTTCCCACTTTTTTTATAAGATCTCTTCATTTCTCATAAAAACAGATCCTAGCACTAATGTTGAGACATATGAAATTGGAAATAAGAAAAATCAGAAATTCAGAAGTGGGTATAAGCGTTCTAAAATTTATAAAGAAATAGCTTTAATTTCATAGTTAATAGTTCAAACCAAGCTAATGTAAAATTTTAGGTCGAAATATGCATGTTCAAATTCCGGCTAAAAGGCTGAAGCTAGAAATCGGAAACTTTGCCAGTATTCATAGAGTAAGATTTCTATTGTTTTTGGAGCAAATCGGAATGTAGAAAAAATGAATATGACAACAATTATAGAGAATAAAAAAAATAAAGATTTCATTCATAGATCGAAAGGTTTCACTACCTACCGTGATAGCGCTGCAATCGATTTTATTTGATTTCTAGGGTTTTTACAGAAAATATTGTTAAGTTAGTACTCATATGGGTATTATATAATCAGCATAGCCAATTATTTCTTTACTGGTTATTGAAATTTTCGGTTTGTTGAAATTTTCAATACCTTACGATAAAATCTCGCATTTTAAGACAGTTTTTATACCCGTATGATGTTAATCAAGGGTATTATAACTTTGGTACGGAGTTTGTAACGCCCCTTAATACTCAT
>JANSTT010018427.1:0-13870 GCA_026745375.1 Platyura marginata
GAAAACTTAACTAATAAAGACGCCATAATAGATTATATTCACGAAACAGCATCGTACGGAGACTTTTTTGTATAACTACCTACCTACCTACTACATATACCTTTTATAAGAAAGATCTAATTAGATAAAAAAAAATACCACAATATCATATATTTTTTTGCACCTGTACCAAGTACCAGATTATTCAAAATTGAATAGCGTCTAATATCAATTCATCTTTACTTACCATCTCTATAATTGAATACCAAAAAAAAAGAAAAGAAAAAACAAACAAAATCAAATTCCATTTAAAATAAAAACAACACAAATCCAAATCAACCTAATTAGGGAATATTGATTTTTTCTGGATCGAATACCGACCAGAAAAAAAAATACGAGTTATTTACTCTATAAAACTGTTTTCTTATGTCTCGACATATTCATTTTAAAGTCTTAACATCTTACTATTCTACAGGAATAAACGAACGAAGAGACGACAATCTCTGAAAATACTGTGCAAAACACCTTGTAATATGCAACCATATGAAAATCCATGACGTCACAAAAAGGACGAAAAAGATGACAACAAACCGAATAAAATATTTTCATTGGCTGCTATAGGGGTTGTGGCTCCGCCTTATTATATCCCCACTCAACAGGCACTTGCATAACTTTTTGTCCCAACCCCGATACATATTCGAAGGTTTTGAGTACGCGTTATTGAATTAAGCTTATCATTTGATTTTGGGGTAAGCAACCGGTCGGTGTGCTTTTACGAAAAATTATCCCAAGGCCCAGAGAGTTCATCTTTGTACAGTGTGTGGTATAGTGTGGATTTTCTATGTATACCAGAAAAAGTTTGGCTCGCGCCAATATTTTTCGTGATAGCCATAATTTAATATTTTGATCTGATTCAATTAAGGACATAAGAATTTGTGAGCCACGCGACCGACACTCTAAAAAGGAATCGCGTTCGGGTTGATTCGGTTCTTGACGTTAATTCGTTTACAAGTTTATCGATAATAATAATAATAAAGTCAGCTGTTAAAATTTAATATAAAAGTTTTGTGTTGTGAGAAAGTTTTTTTTTTTTTTATTTATTTATTTTGGTTCTTTCGTTTTATATATATTCGTATTTTGTATACGTACACACGTACACATACACACTATTGAACATGGATTATTCATATTTAAATCAGGCGGCAGCTAGTTTTGATTCAAGTTGCCTACAAGGTGGCATGGATCCAACTGGATTGACAAATATGCCGTGCTCATATGGTGATTTGACATCATGCAGTCAAATGTCACAGGCAGCCTATCGATATACGGCGGCAGCCGCATCAATGGCCCGTACATATAATCCGGTTGGCACAGGTGTCGGACCAGGTGGCTCGTCAATGGGTGGACTTCATCATCCGGGTGGACCAGGTTCACAATGTTCCGTAATGGGTCCAAGAAGTCATCATCAGGATGTTCATCGAACATCAATGTTTTCAACATCAATGAGTATGCAACGTATGTCCTGTTATTGTTGTTGTTGGAATGTTTTGTTTGTTAAGTATTTTCATTTTTAATTAGTTGTCTTAAGTCAAATATTGTTTGATTTTAAATTTGCGATAATTATGAGCTTTTTATTTATTAAAATCTTTCAAATCATTGCATGCATGTGACTTATAAAATATATTCTGTAAAAAGTAGGTGCCTCATATTTGTTTTTTTAGCTTTTTTAGTGATCTTATTGACTAAGATCAAAACTCTTTACTCTTAAAAACACAATTTCCGTCGGCTGAACCCATCGGCTTTCGGCTTAAGTAATTTAAAGATCAGAACCTAATTGTTCATATTCATACAAAAAAGTAAAATTTTGTTCGAAAATGATCGTTATAGAAGTTGAGTTTAATTATCTATAAGTGGACATAGAATATAGAATAACTCAAAGACCCAATTTATTAGCCACCTGTAAGCTAAAGCTTTTTTGCATGCAATCGTTCAGTCTAAACAGATGCTCAATAATTACTGTCTATATAGATATGATGAAATTTAGGCATAACCCATCCTGTGAAAAGTTTGATTATATCTGAGACAATAGGAGCAATTCGGATCAACAAGATAACGGCTTAGATTAATAGCATAATGTGGTCTTTATCAAATTTTATAAGAAAGAGTATTTTGGGATTCCAGAATGAATATGGTCTAACAATTTTTGTACTCAATCCGTATGGGTGACAAGCCGAATACATTGCGCTACGAGCGATAGATGAAGTAACATAATTTTGAATGTGTAGTGTAAAAAATGTTGTATATTGTTTACGAGAACATATAACTAATGGAAAACCAGAATAATGTCCTTATATTGTTGAAAATATTTCTTTTATATTTCCCGAAGAAAAGTTTCTCTGCGTTTTCCGAAAACCCTCCATATATTTCTGCAATTTTTCCTGGTTGTTATTTTGCGTCTAGGCTATGTGGGACATTATGGACATAGTTTTGATCTGAATTACTTTTAAAATTGGGAGTAAAATTCAGGATAATTTTATTTGTAGTATTCAGAAGGAAAATATGTAGACTGGATCAAATAAAAGGAAATGTAAATCTTAGATGAGATCGAACTTTTTTTCGTAGTTTATTTCAATAAGTTTTGAAACAATTTTACAAAAATGTGAACTTTAGGTATTGCAGTTTAAAAAAAAAATCCCACTACTTGGTAAATAATCTAATTAATATCCTAATATCTCGGTTAAAACTTAACAGGTATTTTAGGGTCACTTAGTGATGGCTTACTTTAAATTTACACGACAACCTATATTTTTTATTTTTTATTCTATTTATTTATTTTATTTTTTATTTTTATTTCAATAAACAGTAATGAAAATAATTACTCAATTAGAAATTATTATATCGCCCTACCCAAATAAGATAACAATGTGATACCATATGGGAAAGCGATTTTTGAAATCTACGTAATCTAATTGATATACTGTCCAAAAATCGTAGTTCTATAGTATCTTTATTATTGACAATTTCCGTTAAAAGTATTAAAATACCTCTATACCTTCTGTGTAAACAATAATAACAATTAAGTCCCTGCATTAACAAAAAAAACTTTAATCAGAGCTCTCCTGACAATTCATCATTTTGCATTAATCATATTCGTACTTGGATAGGTCGATATTATGTTTTAGCGATCGGTATCTTTTAGTCCAATAAGTCAAATAAGTCTATGAGCTTCAACATCTGTACAATTTTCATTATTCCAAAAATTAATTATTTTAATTATTGTGTATTGAAATAAAAAAATTAAAAATAAATGTAGATACAGTTTAAAGGAATTTAATAGGCTTTCAGTCTATTTTATTAAAATGAACTTAAAAAACTAAAAAAAGCTCATATGAGACTCTCATTTCCTTTTTATCTCCATACAAATTTGGATAGATCAAATGTTCATCCAAGCAAGACAAACAATATTTCTCAAAAGTTTAGTCAAAAATATAAAGATCTTGGTAAATAGTACCAGGTATCGTTCGCAATGAACGTTCGTTCCTTTAGAAAGCTTCAGTTGTCGACGAATTTGTAAAAAAATTGAAGTACACCCATCCCATGATTTGCACGGGTAGATACGTTCCACGACAAATCTCTATATACGCACGCCAAAATTTTCAACGCAATGCACTAGTGACGTCTGTGCAGATAATTGTGCAATAAGTGCGTTCAATATAAAATAATAGAAATAAAATGTTTTTTTTTAATTTAAAAACCGTGTTAAAGCGAAATCGAGTATACCGTGCAAATCGAGGGAGCATGTATTTCTAAAATATGCCACTAAAACCGAAAGATTTTAAGTTCTCCATTCGAGTTGAAGAGCTTTCAAGCACCAAGGAAAAATCGTTTGAAATTTTTATTTAAAATAAACTGCATCAGAAGGTATCAAAGTTACATATTTATTTTATAGGTTTCTTGTATAATCGTTGCACTCTAAAAATCAGAAATTGTATAAGTCGGAAAACAATTCAACTTCCTATTAATTTTATTGATAACAATTTAGCTAACTTTAATTTTATTTTTTAAGAAAACAGATATGAGTTCACTCCATAAAAACCATATCCATCTCCATCAATAAGTTTCTTCAAGCTATCTCACAAAAGCTTTATAGTTATTTATTTATAAGCAAAACGTTAAAATAAAGCTTCTTTATTAGGTATTATCATAAAAAGAAACAAAATATCTATCACATTCTTATAATATACGCACATAATCGATTAAACAGCCAAAAATTGAGAAATTCATTTTCTCTATGTATATAGATTTTCTAAGAGGTAAATCGTCTCTAAAGATAGAACGATCTTGAAGATTATCGATTTTCCTTAAACAAAACATTTTGTATACGGTTGTAGGTACCTGCTTGCTATACACAATACAATCGTAACAAAAGGAAGTTGTCTCGTTTTTTCCACAATCACTAAAATACAGCCAAACATATATAGTGTGGAATATTTTCTCTTCCAAATCTATATATACATACATAGATACATACATCCATACAACTTAAGGGTGGATTCTCATGTTTTCTGATAAGACCTACACCCGTCACATGCAATTACAGTGGCAATCCTTCAGTGTACTCTGTGAGGGGTTATATATGTATGTATATATGTATAACTATATATTATATATATATATATATTTATGTATAAATGTACGTACAAGGAAAACAAGGCAAATGTGCGTCTCTAAATTCTTTTATATAAATTAAATGTATTAATATTTTGAAGGCAAGCTAATGGAATTCTAAAAGAAAAGAAGCCATTTATTATTTTGTGATTGTGATTTTCATTTTGAAAATGGTTGTTTTTCATAAAGATTAATTATTGTTGTTTGTTTTTTTTTTTTGGTGACAAATTTTTTAAAACAATTTTTATTATACTCAATAAGATCTTTTTGCCAATTTCTAGAAAGTTTTTATTATATTTAGAACTGCTAGATATTTAAACAACTGTGTAATTTTAGTGAAGTTATTTAGGTTTTATTATAAATGTTATCCATCTTCAACACCAAAACCAATTATTTGATTTTATTTATGTTTTCACTCCCAAAATTAACATTTTTCTAAAAAAAAACTCCTTCAAATACCAAATTTAAAGTCCCTAGATATCAATCTTCATTTAGCTGATAAAAACTCCGAATTTTCAAAATATTTGTATACCTAAGCCTAGAAAAATTAGAGGGAACATTTTGTTCATGTTCAAAAAGTTTCTAGATCAACGTGTTCTGTAGTTATCCTACTCACATGAGTAAACGAGGCAACCCTCAAACAATCGCAAACGTTTCTTTCATTCAATTATTTTAGTTTTTACTAAAAAACACTATAGCTCGCAAAAAAATCTTTTCCGAAAAACCAAAATTTTTATTATAAAAATTACTAAAAAAAGTCTCGATAGTTTTCAGTAGCTATACACTCGCACTAATTGTGATTTTGGGACACTTATTTTCTCTTTTCCATAATTAATTATTGGTACACTAATTTCTAAAGCAAAAATAAATAACTTTAAAAAAAATAATTTGATATTCACCTATTTATAGAAATCCAGCAAACATATTTTCCGATTTATTTATTCCCAATACCGTGTTTTTTGGAACAGCATACAATTTTCTTTATAAACCTTGGAATACATTTGATTGTCCCTCACTCACTAGTCACTATCACCACATTCACAAAATTTTTAATTATTATGACTTTATTTATATTTAAATTGTTCGTAATTAAATCTACTTTAATAAAAATATAAAGCTAATAGCTAAAACTTACATTTATCTTAACTTTCTTTAAGTATTGTCCCACAAAATTACACAGAAATAAAATTTAAAAAAAATTATTAATTAAATTAAATGTCAAAACAAAATCCCTACCGATAAATTATGATTGTGTCGGAGTCTGTTCAATTATAACCAATTTAATAATACAAACAATTGGGACGTGTCGAAATGCACTTTTATTGAAATTGATATCGGGATATCGCTATAGTGCCGGAAAGTTACAAATTTAGTGATTTCAATTTTTTTCTCAACATTTGAAATATTTCAGTCTCCCCAAACGTCTTGAAGTTTTAAAAAATGTCAATTTTGACGGTATCTTTTTAATCTTTAAAAATAAACCTTTTATGAAACTTACTCGTACACATAGGCGTCCGCTGACTGAAATTGTTGAGGGAGGGGGCACACATTTTTTTCATGACCAAAAAAAACAATAATTACAAATTTCAAATATTTATTTTTGTGGACAAAAAAAAGGTCTAGAATGTATAAATAATTAAAGTTTACAAATTTTACGCAATGCGAAAATAAACCAACTAACCAACTCCCCAAATAACATTAAAACCATTACACCAAGACCTGTATCTTGAGAAACAAGTTGGGGGGCACGTGAGGACGCCTATGCTCGTACATATCTAAATACCAAATATATACACAGTAAGACCTCGTTTAACACTTAGGATGCGTTCCTAGACGACAAAGCGCTAATATAGGTCATTTTATTATATATAAATTAATAAACGTTTTACCCCGCTGCACTCCAAATCTTATTGATAGCGATAAGACACTGTTTCACTGCTAATGAACATTATGTATAAGAGCAAGAGCACCAAATAAACATACATTTATGGGAAGTACTTATCGTATTTTTTGGCTTCCCGCAGACCGTGTGTTATATCGAATCAGCATTAATCGAGGATACGCTAAACGAGGTCTTACTGTATTATATAATTTGAATGTTCTCAATGTAACTCTTATATGTTAACAAGTAATATTGATTTCTATATATATATATATATGTATACAAATATGCAAATCTAATCAAAAATTCTCCGATGATGTATATGCAAAAATAAAATATCCTTAAGCTGTCAGAGGATATTCCTCTCGCTGATATAGTAATATACTAGATACAGAGAACTAAAGTGTTGTGCAAGATATTTCGAAAATTTCACGGATGCAGTTTGCACGTACAAAAATAAAATTTAATATTCGGTGATTTCTTACAGCAAACTAAACGTTGCAGACATATCTTCATTGCAATATGTTTGCGTATATATTTGTACATATATATATATATGTATATATATAATAAAAACAATATTCAAATTGTATGTATTTGGCATTTGGGCGAAAACAAAGCCAGCATTTTTTTTTCTTGCATTTGTATTTTTTTTTCGTTCTTTTTTTTTAAGCATTTTTTTTTTCCGGAAATCATTATTCATTGTTGCAAATTTACAGAATATGTACAAAATTTAGCACATTTGAAAAATGAGCAGTCATAAACTAAAGTGAAGTAGTAAAAAGGTCATAAAAATCCAAGACTGGTGTGTATACATTTGCATGTTGCTGTTTGCGACTGCAGAAAGCTTTTCTGCAAAAGTTATTTATGAGCGAAAAAGAAATTCATGAAAATGGAACTAAGTAATTTGAACTGTAATAAAAATGAAAATAATAAAAATTGTTTTTATTTTATTTTCTATTTTTTTTTTCTTTTTCTTTCTTTTTTCTAGCTTGGATGGGGACATTTTAATTCATTTCTAGTTATGTGCAAAGTTTATGTTTTTACACTTCCAATTTATCCATTATGATATTTTTGAATATTTTAAATAAACTTTAAAACAATCGATGAAATATTTAATGATATTTTAGTTCAATAACAAATGAGCTTAAATATCCTTGTTCTGTATGGGATCACAAAAAAAAATAATATGAGATTGAGAACAAAAATGACTGTTCGTATGTAATAAAAGCTTTTCAACAGTGTTGTCAACATTCTAATCATAATCCAACATTAGAATGAAAATATTTACTTGGATATCTAAAAACATAATTGATAAAATCAATAAATAACAATAAAAAAAAATTCAAATATATTAAAATTCAATCACAAAGCATTTATGAATTTTTTTACTTATAAGTCGAAAAAGATCTCCAAATCTATAGTGATTTGATCGAGATCGATTACCTTTAATGTATAGCTGTTTATTCAAGTTTTAAACCATTCAAGCTTATCAATAATAGTACCACAGTACTATTGTTTTAACAGCAAGTTAGTTTTCACGTAGACTTTTAGCTAAATGTGCAAATGGAGCACTGAAACCGGGAAAATATTGGAAAAATATCTAAAATACATAAAACTACCACTTCGGCTTATAATATGTAGTTTGATTTGTGAACAGCTTGGCTTGTAATACGCAATTAATACCCAATAGGTCTGAAGTTAATCCTTTTTTTACGCGAACCCATTTTACGCGAATTCAATTTAATGCTTTTTTTTGCGCGATTTCTTCACTTTAACGCGATTATTTAAAAAGTTTTAATTCATATTTACCTCCAAAATTAGATTTAAATCTAAAATCTAGTATAAATTTATGAAATTTTTTTACGCGATTTCTTTTACGCGACGATTTGATGGAACCGATTATCGCGTAAAAAAAGGATGAAGTGTATACTAAAAACAATGATGGAAGGGATAAGCAAAATCATAGTCAAAAATAGAGCGTTCTATCCTCTCTTATAGAAAATGGCCACCATTTTGTTTGTTTAAACGAGCTGTATTAATGCTTTAATCCAATCTTGAGATAACAAATATCTTTAAGATTATAACAATAATAACACTGAAACATAATACAATTTTACATTTCGTCAATGTACTAATTTAACATCTTAGCTTAGTAATAATGAAACACATAACTCAATGAAATATAATTCACTAAATCCCTGTTAATTTGAGCAATTAGAAACGCTTAGAAGCTGATGTGGTTTCGTTGTGGGCCAAAATGGTTTAGCATGCGGAAATTTGCGATATATATGTACACGTACACGTACATTATGAAAATCGAATATAGCGGAATATGCCTCCGCCTAATGCCTCTAAACATGCTGTAATTATATAGTTCAAGTGAAACACTATATTTTGGTTACACAAATTTCAATGAAATGTTTTGGCATATTTGGTTATTAGATTAAATATTAATGGCGAATGGTCGAGAGGGTATTTATTTGGTTGGTACATACACATATTTCACATATTTATACAGCACAGTCTACAAGTACACATTTGCTTATTTTAATTTTCAAAATTTGCCCCGCACATTTGAACATTTTTCATAATTTAGTGATTTGTGGGTTTTCACATTTAGAAAAATTATTATGCTAAATTAATGAATGGGTGGAGGGGTTTTTTTTTTTTTTGGATTGATTAATGGAAAACAAAGTGATCTTTCGATATTTATTTATTCGATCATAAACAATTTTCGGAAATTGGAGTTAAAATTTAATTAAAAAAAAAATGATAAATCATAATAGTTAATAGAACTTTCAGGGCCGTATTATACAATAGGCTCTGTGACTAGGGTCTACTAACCTACAGCACGGTCGGTTCTAGATATTTGGCCGCCTGTGTTCAATTATTATTTAGCCGTCTCTATCCAGTAAATAAAATAAAAAAATTGCACATATGGCAGAATCGGCCCTGACCTACAGGGGCCCATGAAAGTCTAAAAATTAAATTTGAAATTGGATTTATTTTCAGAAATCAATCCATACTAGGTAACTACTATAGATCATAAAACTATTGTATTTTTTACACATTTCGTCAGCTGAGTTCTATCTTTGTCTATAGACCATTTTGGTCAAATTGAGTTTTTTATATATTCCGAACAACCTTTGTGCAACGAATTCGAAAATATTATCAAAATTTCAAAAAAATGTACCGTTTTTGAAAAACAATTGCCTATATCCAAGTTCGAAATAAATTTTAAAGACCAAATTGTCTTTATTCATTTTTAATTATCCACATCCAAATATACCGCAAACATAGTATTGACAAAATTCGTCAATATCCTTTCCATATTGGATATATCCAGTCAAAAAAAAATTAAAATTCGTCAATATCCTATCGCCCCCCGTATATATCTAAAACAATAAAATAAAACATCAATAAATGTAGGATATTGCCAAATCTTTTTAGTCAATTTTTGATTAAATTATGAATATTTTCCAAAGTAATAGTTGCTTAATAACCAAATTTTCAGCATAAATTAGAAATAGCATTTCCAATTCGTCAAAGTTTTTACCTTAAATGTATCTTTGTTATTTCTCTTTATAACAGTTTTTGCCAATTTACCACAAATCTATAACCAAATATAGGACTCAGCTGACGATTTAAGTATAGTCTTTAAGAAAATCATCCCTCAACTGTTTAGCTACTGAAATGGAATGTAGATGCTACATATTATATAGAGTCGGTTTTATTTTAAAAATTCTAATTTTTTATGAAAATTTTTAGGTATTATCGTTTTGTATTAATGTACAATTAATAATGTAATATTGTAAATATATTAACGATTGAATAATGTGGACATTAAATTGAAAGGTCTTACAAATACAGTTTTTATGTACCTATGTTTTTAAGTACCTAGGGCCTACGACGATCGTTAAACGGCTCTGACCAACTTGGCTAATAATTTTAACAAAAATATTTAAAGAAATTGTTTTATAGTTAAAGATCTCATAAAATATAGACAGCTTGAGTTTATCCAACCATCTACACTCTATAAATATTTATCAGTGGTACAAATTTGGTTGGTTTTTTTTTTAAATTTAATTTTAATAATTCTTCTAAATTCTAAATGCAATACCATAATTTGAAGATGAAAAATATATTTTGTCAATATTATTTAACCATTCATAAAATGTCTTACATCATTAAAAATTCATCATTAACATAAATATCATATGTACGGATACTTTTTGTACTAACGTACCTACAAAAAAAATAAAAAAAAAACAAAAAAGATGACAAAATTAACTAAACCAATTAAAAGTTCAAAAGAAAAGATGAAACAAAAAAAAAGACAAACATTTTTACTCTGATTAAACTTTCCAATCGAAAGGAAACAAAAACGTCGAATAACAGATGTCTGTGCTCCAAGCAGACATGTTTTACCATTTTCCATTATATCATTTTCTTTATATATATATATATATATATATATTACATAAAACACAACAAACCCCCTTACACACACAAACGCAAACACACACACACATATATATATATATATATATATGAATAAAGTGTGTAAACGAGATATTTTCCACGATCGATACGGAAACATTTAGTTTTCCATGCTCCTTTAGTTTGTCTTGTACAATATTTGTATGTATATGTGAATGTAAACTTATATTTGAGTGTGTATGGGGGTGTATGTGTGTGTGTATGTGGATGCGAGAAAAATACAGGGATTTATTTGGGGAGTTTTTTATGGTGTGGAACCCTATGTACACAATGTTTTATATACATACATACATATATATATATAGAAAATGTTCACGTTCATGAACAAAATGAAGATTTTAACTAAGAAATGGCGACGAGGAATTCATGTCTGTATATATGTACATAGAAAATGTTTTTTTTTTATGTTACCAAGCTTTTTTCGGTTAAAAGCACGTGCAAAAAGGTTTTTTCGTTTTTTTTTATGGATTCGCCACGGTTAATTAATTGTTTACCAGTTGCTTTGATGCGTGCCAATTAGGAATATTGGAGTTTATTTTATGAATTAATTACAAATACCTACCAGTTGATAAATTGAAAATTTTTGAAAATTTTACTACATACTCGTAATATACAATAATGTTTTGAGTAAATAATATTATTACTGTAAATATAGTAAATATATGTATGCATGTGTACATAGTATGTGAATACAACCACCATAATACAAATACAACAACAAAAACAAAATAGATAATAAATATTTAATTTTTTGTTCTAGCTGGCCTTCCATACAAAGTATATTCTGGTCACGATTCGGTTTTAACGGAAAAACGGAAACAACGTCGTATTCGCACCACATTTACGTCGGCACAGTTAAAGGAACTTGAGAGAGCATTTCAAGAAACACACTATCCAGATATTTACACTAGAGAAGAAATTGCTATGAAAATTGATTTAACAGAAGCTCGTGTTCAGGTATATGTTTTTTTCCCTTCAAAAGATTGGTAGGCAATTTATTAGTGTTTGTGTGCATGTGTGTGTGTGTGTGTGTGTATGTGTAGTAATATTCTTAGAGATAATATTATGGAACGTAAAACATTTTAGAATGGAAGAAAGTAAAAATGGAGGATTCGATTACATTGAAGATAATAATTAGAATTAAAATTAAGGCAATAAATCATTTTTAGCAGTAGCCAGTAGCAATAGCAGAAACAACACAAATATATGGTTTACATCCTTTTTAGTTCAATTTAATGCCTCACATATAATAAAAATCTAGAGGTTTTTACGTTGAGTAATATGCGAAGGCAAAACAAACAACACAAAGTGTATAAATACCAAAAAGCATAAAATTGTATTAACCCAGGAAAATTGTAATATATACGAAGTCCAAATAACGAAAATTTTCCGTCTGGAACGGCTACATATCATCATTAGAGCCACCACATATGTATATATGTGTGTTTCTGGACTTCGCGCCCAAAAACCACACACCGTATTGTAACTATTTATCTCCTCTGGCCTCTGGTGTGTGGTGAATTCGCGTACAATATATAATTTTCACATTCCCATATCCCATATAGAAAGTTTTATGATCAAAAATGTAGAATTGAAATTCCGGAAAATTTGGTTTCTTTTTGATTGTAAATCCTAATAATAATATTGGGGAAAATGGTGTTTTCTGTTTTGGTATTATTCGGATTGTGCAGATGTTGATTTTATTGATGAGAGTTCATAAAATACATTTTCACAGTGTTTTCGCAACTATGTGCATGTTCATTAAATTTTATTTGTTACAAATACTTATGACTTCCGCATTGCCATCTGCATTGCATTTTAGCTACATAAATATAGTAATAAAATGAATTACATCAATTATTATCGGCGAACTGATGATTGCACAATGCAATTATTGTACATGGATGGCGTTTGGGATAAAACATTGTAAATGATACATAAAATCAATTGTTTTGTTTCATTTTCATTGTTACTACACTTTATTTACTGGAGAATCCATTTTTGTACTTAAAAATCTTTCGTATAGGTCACAAAAACGTAAGTCTAGCATTTGATAGTTTTAACATATTAGATATCTCAGAATTTCCTCTAAATTAGTTTCCGTTTTGCTTCCATACTGTATAAGAAATATAAAACGAAAGCTTCGGGTTTTATATAAAAATTTTCAAAATTTTGCTCGCGTTTTTTTCGTATTTTCTCCACGAATTGAAAGTTTTGCAAACACAAAAATGCAATAAAAATTTTGATTACTCGGATCGCTCGCTCGTAGGCAGGATAACTTTAGAACGCATTAAGCTAGAAGCTTGAATTTTTGTTTTGATTAATTAAAATATATCTAGGCCGGCTAGTATTCTAAATGGGCAAAATCTTCCTACCCCGAACCTCTCCCATCAATTTTTTTGTAAAAAACGTATTTTTTCTAATTTTCTTCCACTAAATAACAAAATGTTAAAAGAATTGTATTTACAAATTTTTTGTTCTAGATAATAGGAGATCACCATATATTATCCATCTTTAAGGACCCCCCCTACTAAAATAAACAACAATAAAATAACAATTTTCTCACAATTCTGATATGAAATTAAGAAAAATTGTAAATACAAAAAAGTTTTTGTTTTTTGACTTGCATAAATGAAGGACCCATCAAATTACTATAAAATAGTCGTTTGCTCACAATTCTTATATGAAATTAAGAGGGAATGGTGGGGCAAGGTTAGGGACGGGGTAGTTTAATATGGAAGTTGTTAGCTTTACTTAGCAGCCTTTTTATACCCGTATGATGTTAATCGAAGGGTATTATAACTTTGGTACGGAGTTTGTAACGCCCCTTAATACTCA
>JANSTT010018428.1:0-13868 GCA_026745375.1 Platyura marginata
TATACATGTCGCCATATCGCCCCATGTGCCACCTCGCCCCGGTCTCCCCTACACACAGAGAGTGACTTTTTATAAATATAAATGCTTAATGGGAACCAATTGATATTTGGTGAATATATTTTATAAAAAAAAATTATTTCAATTTCTAGATCGAGATATTATCACTTCAAATTCTACATCAAAGTCCACAAATAAGTGCTTATGGAATGTTTTTAATTGATAAAACACTATTTTACTCTGTAAGTATTTAATATTAATGAAATAAACTAATTGTAAAACATTTTCTTTAAATAGATGGTGGCGACGACTACTTCATATTTGATCATTCTTATTCAGTTTGATATTTAAGATTAAGGAACGGAACAATATTCTTTTCCTTATTAGTTACATAAATTGTTGTTTATAAATACTTGTATTCATCTTATAGTTTGCAAAATATTACATGCTGGATTTTTCAAGGATTACTCATGGATTTTCTCCACGACTTTCGTACAATTTTTATTTGAAAAAAAATCCACTTATTTTATCTTAGGATAACCACATGCAATCTACTAAATTTATTATTAGACTTTGTCTAAAGCAGTGATGGCTAACCTTTTAGGCTCGATGTGTCATAATTTGATAACAATCTAAAAATATCCTTAATTTTTGTAATATTTACAGCACTAGTAAATAAAAGTTATATTTATAATATAAAAATATATTTTTAAAAAAAGCTACAACAAATAATTCTCTACCATTAATGATTTTTTTTGTTGTTGAATTGAATTTGCTACATCTTCGATTGAAAAAGGTTCATATTTCGTGCACTTCAAGCAAACACAAGCACTACATAACTTCACCTGTGATTAGGTTTATTAATTTTAATATCAGAATAATTTTAGTTTGAATTTTATTCACTGAGTGCGCTGCGCTGGCGATGGGATTTTCTTTACAAACCTTCTTTAAATGCCTAATACGTTTTTGAAATTACATTTTAATAATATTTGCTTTAAAAAAGGTAAAAGAAAGTTAAAGAAAAAAAATTATTTTTTTTCGTAAGAATAAGTCTAATTCACCAAAAGTGTCTTGGCGTTACCTCTGACACCTGTGTCATAGGTTAGCCATCACTATTTAAAGTAATCAGCACAAAACGCATGGAAAGTTCACTTATTTGGTGATAATAAAATACCTAATTGTTATAAAAATATGATGTACCTATAATATCCATTTTATGCACAATTAAAAATTAAGTTGCCGTATTAAAATTATGTAATTTACGGTTCTTATACTATTTAGGTTTGTGGAAATTACCACATTATTAAGTTATTATTATTATTAAGTTACAAAAATATATAAAAAAAAAATTATTTCTTAATTCTATTTTGTAGAGCCATGCTTTGTAACATAAAATGAAATTTATTAAATGTTTGTAATACACGTGGTTCTGTGTTTTATGCTGATGCTTGATGTAGAAGTAGATGTAGATCAAATGCCTACATTATCTAAAAATATACAGAATTGAAAAAATGTGGATGCTGTAGAACTGGACTGGTGGAATATATACAACAAAAAAAAACAAATTAAGGGATATCTTCAGTTTTTTTTTAATAGAACATTTGATGTATTTCATTAATTATGAAAAATAATATCAATTAAATGGGCGTCTCAGGATCTTTTGCAGCAGCCAATCCTTCTGAAGTTGTTTTTTATGACTTTTTCGTACATTTCGGTATCTAGCCTAGGCTATCATTTGGCGAATGCAGGTTATTAGGTGCTCCAACGAGTTTGGGTTTGTCGGCGTAGACCCGTCTCTTCAAAAAAATAATCCAACGGCGTTCAATCGTATGATCTTGGCGGTGACGATAAAATTGACCATAATCTTTCCGTAAATTTCGATTCACAGTTCGTACAGAATTGTTATTTCTGTAGAACAATTGAATAATTTTAATGCATTAAGCGGCGATCCATTTCGTAAATATGTTGTTGGAAACTAAAATCTGTTACTTTGAACAGTGACTTACAGTGCTGCCAACATAGGAAACTCAAATTGGACCACCCTGTAGAACATATGTGTATGTATTGTTTATTGTACATGAACATGAACAAAACAAATAATTTAATGGATTTTGTTTAAATTTTTATTTTGTGTAGTTTTACGTATTATTACATATGGTTTTACGAAAATTCCTAATTTATATTAGATTTCTGGCAAATCTGCCAGGGGTAATTTATTTTACGATCGACCCGAAATCTAACATTTGAAAAATATTTGTAATCAAAACTACTGCATCAATATTGTAGGTAGTAAAAAATATATTTTATAGAAATTGTTATCTACATATGAATTATAAATTTGGTCCTAATGCGGAAAAAATGATAGAAATTCGTATTTCTATATTTTCGACTATTTGATTTATCGATACAATTCAATTCTAGGGAATAGAATTGAATTTTAGAAATGTGTAGATAAAGATATATATACATATAAAGGAATATTTTATACATAACACGCGCTTACATGAGCTTTAATTAAGCACACATTCTCTTCAATTTATAGAAATTCCGTCACTCACTCACTGAGTAAATTATAACCTTACTGTCAAACATTATAATTTATATGCTATACATACATACATATACAATGAACCTATAAATATATAATATATACATACATATATGTATAGAAAAACGTTTTATGAGCAAACTTTGTGTTTAATAAAATTGAGCTAACTTATTGCTTGCTTGCAAGTTTAATTCATAAATTATGACATAATAATTGCCTTTCTTAATACGTTGATGTTTATAATAATTAAATTAATTAATTTAATTTCTTAAGCATTTTTATACGTCAGTTCAAAAGGAATATTTATTTTAAGTATCTATTAAAAAAAGTAAACTATTACAAGGGATGTATAATAAAATTAGCAAAAGCTAGATAGTTTTGAGGGAACTAATTAAATTAATTAAAAAACTAATTACATTACGATGATTTTTATGAATGTTCATAAAAATATTACAGTAATAGCGAAGCTGGTAACATTTTTCAAAAATTGATAATGAAATATAATTAAAATTTTATTTTCCCATCTTTATGTCACAAAGAAAATTATAGTTGGTCGTCTTTCTAATGGCTCTATAATGAAATTTTTTTTAATTTTTCACTTTTAATTAGTATTTTAGTTCATTTCTTGTAATTTTTACAACATTTTTTCTGTATAAATCTGACGAAATGTATGAAAATGTAATAAGTAATACTAGTAGTTGTAGTAGTCATTATAGTTTCTTGTGATATTCCATAGCTAAAGATTGCTGACTGCATTGTTCGACAGTTTATTCAACCATACAGGTAAGTGATAACTATAAAATTAGTTTCTCATTTCACATTCACTGACCTAATTATATGGATATAATTGAATAAATTATCACTATATAATACATACATAATACATATGTACATATATGTAACTCGAAATGAGTTGTTGATTAATGGTTTTTTCTGACGAAGAAATTCATTTTGTAAATTTCTGTGTAAGTGTATAAACTATAAAGCAAAACAAGTCTCTTAAAAACTGAAATAAAATTTCGTCATGAAAGTAACCTTTGTTGGTCCAATCTACTATACTTTAAAATTATGTGGACTAATCCCATTTAAATTTTCATTAAAAAACAATCCAAAAGCATCATTATCAAGATGGTCGAACTTATATTGTTGGCTGTGCGGAATAACATTCACTATCCTTTTGCCATTTTGCCAGTATTTTATCATTGGTAATATGAATGTTTCTCAAAAAAAAATGATTACGACCTTGGTATTCCGGTTCGAAGTGATTCTAAGGGGATTTCGGACAATTTCGCTGTATATCTCACAAATATTAAATCAATCCCTATTTATAAACATAATAAATGAGGGTTTTGAATTGTATGCACAATGGATTACCAGGTACCCGAATGACATTTTTTTTGATCGAAAATACTATTTTTACTTATCGAGCAGAGCTGGTTCGGTAATTCTTCAAGCCGCAATTGTCTTAAACGCCTTTATAGGTTTTATGAATAAACCAAGTGTAAGATTGACAGTAGAAAATTTTCTGTCTTTTTTTGTGATTCAGTATTCGAACTTTATTGTCATTGTTATAACAAACATTTACTTCTGGAACATGTTGGTCGGTCAACAATTTTATCGAAATTTAAATCGGAAAGTTGAAAGATTGCTGTTTATCTTTAAAAATATTGAAACGGACAGCAATCAAATGCAAATGCAGACATTTTGTAATATGAGCGATGAGATTGATAGAATAGCCATCATTTATAGTAAAGTAACGGTACATATAGAACACATTGTGAAATTTAATTCAATTCAGATGCTTTTGTTAGTCTTAGATGCTTTTGTTAGCATATTAAGTCAGGTAAGTGTAATTATGTTTGTTTTACTAATTGAAATAGAATTAATTTAAGATTATGTTCTTCAGTTATTCAGCATATATACAAATATTCTGGCATTGTTTCGGGCCAGATTTCAGTTGTTTAATTTTGTGAAGGACTTTAGCATTACCGTTTTCTATTCGATAGAAATTTATTTTATAGTATTGGTTTCTTCGTTGGTTGTTAAAGAGGTAAATTATTAATTCAAAATAAATTAGTAAATCATCAACAATTAGTATATTTACATATTCAGTTCTCTTTTGGTTAACATGAAATGTAACCCAGCAAATAACCCACTGGTAAAATATTTAAACTTTTTTCGTATTTATGTAATTATGGCTGATATAAAATTAGCAACATGTGCGTCATTGTCAACATTTCAGTGAATTTTGTTTTAGGTGTCATTCTTATTAGTGAGTTTCGTGGAAATTAAAATGGAAAAAAGCTTTAAAGCTAGACAGACAGTGTTATATTTGAATTTGTTAAAATTTAAATAATTAATTTTGTTCAAACAAATAGAATATTTCTGAAATTAGTGTTTTTTCATCTAAAATTGAACTGAAAATAACGTCTTGGATTAAGAAATAACGCACGCGATACATTAACCCTTTATTAGAATGGTTCACTTGATGTAGGTATGGGATTTTTTTTTCTAGATTTCGAAATTGAAAGGGGCACATTTTTTGTCTTTTTTTATGGCAAAAAACATTAGTTCTACGACTTTTTGATTTTCGGTCGTCTTTATCTGCTTTAAGAGTCCCGAAGTTTATGCATTTTTTTAATTTTTTTCATATAAAGTAGTCTCTCGCCTTTATTTTACATTTTAGAGAAAAACTTTATTAAAAAAATTTGTAGATCGAAAAAAATTATTTATACAACTTATTAGTTAGTAGGGTGAAGCGTTAGCAAGATATTTGACTTTTTTCTAGGTCATCTCTTGAGTAAATAATGGTTCTTTTTTTCAAATGTTGGTTCGCTTGATGTATGGAATTTGATTTTTTTTTAAATTTCGAAATTCTAATAAGGCAAGTTTTTTGTATTTTTTTATCACGAAAAACATTTGTTCTACGACTTTTTGATTTTCGTTCCGACTTCATCTGTTTCAAGAGCCCCTAAAACAATGCAATTTGCATTTTTTTTAATATTGAACTAGTTTCTCGCCTGTATTTTACATTTTAGGTGAAAATGTTGTAGGAAAAAGATCTGAAAAAATTACATTAAAATGAGTCATTCAACTTATTATTAGGGTGGATCATTACCAGTGGCAAAGCGTGAGAATTATTGATCTCATCATTATGAGACTATTTTTAAAAAAAACTTACGTCATTTTTATACCGGAAACCGTTTAAAATGTTTGGACCTTAAAGAGTTAACTTTTTCCAAAAAATTTATTTGGCAAAAAATGCTGCAAATCCAAAATAATTTAAAAATACAAAGTTTCAAAATCATATCTTCAATATTAAGAAAGTTCAAAATAATGTCACTTTTTAAAAAACCGCCGAAAAAACGGTCAAGATGTTCGGTGCCTCACCAATTTTTTTTTCGGTTTCTTGTATAAAAATGACGTAAGTTTTTTTAAAAATGTCATCTTGATGGGATCAATAATTCTCACGCTTCGCCACTGACTATTACCAAGACATTCTAAAAAAATCACTTAACATAAGTTAAGGGGCTTTGGGGCAGATGAAGTTGATGATGGACAAAAATCAAAAAGTCGTGGGACAAATGTTTTTCGTGATAAAAAAAGACAGAAAATGTGTAGGTTCAATAGGGTTAACTAATTAAGTAAATAGGAATGTGCTCTGTCCTATTGCTCGTTGTGTCTCAAATAGTGGACCATATACATAGTATATATAATAACGTGCTATTTTCTCATTGGTCTTGTTTTTGTTGAAGAATGTTGGTCTTGGTCTTGCACATTGGATCTTTGTCTTGTTTTTGCAGAAGAGTCTTGGTCTTATAAAAGTGTCCAAAACCATGATCAAGACTAATTTTGCTCAGCACTAAATACAACAATACAAGGATGGCCCATATCTTTTATACAGTACATAAGGTTCCATAGCTTTTAATTTTGAAGGCATATTTAATATTTAGTATTTATTGTATACATATTTATTTAGGTAAAATACTAAAATATTTATATATTAAGTTATAGAAAAGAAATACTTCATTTTTTAGAGTCAAAAAACTGGAACTTTGCTACATAAATTGAAAAACCAAAAACTTGATGAAAGACTTAAAGAAAGTGTAAGTACAATTTTAAGTAACAAAAAAAAATGTATCAATGACATTTCATTTATTTTAAATTCGTTGACTACTTCCAACACAGTTCTAACTGTTTGCTATATAGAAAATTCTTGTTCCGCCGTAAGTCAGTAAGTGTCAACTCAAATTGAAACCAATAGTAACGTTTAATTTAAACGATTGAATGGTAAAACACATATAATTGCTTTTTATGGTCCTCTATCGGAAGATAAACTCTTTTTGATCAATTGTTTTTTTTATTATATTGTTAATCGGGAAATTAAATTTTGTTCAATTCGTTTCACAATGGGAACTTTTTTCGATTAAACTTCAGTTTACAGGGCCACCTCCGAAGAAGGTGAGAATGGTTGGAGGACATTGAAGAGGCCCCTCCTAAACAATTTTGTTCTAGAGTAACCGTCGCTCGCCTCTCCCCTTCTTTCTATGGGCCTTTAAAATTTCTATGAAGAAATCTCAGATTTTGAGTAAAAAAAATTTAACACAATTGTCTTTCTCATAAAATTCTAAGTCGAAATATGTATGTCCGTCCGTGGAATCTTGATCGGACAGACAGACAGACGAATCTGTACTACATTTTTTAAATAATTATTTTGGAAATGTTATTACAAAACGTCGTGCTGTGGTAGGTTAAACGGCATAAAAATTTGACTCGTTTTGCTTGACCTTTGCAACAAAGGTATACCGACATTATATGGTAATAATTTTTGTAAAGAATGTCGCTTCGTCTGTTTTATTATTAATTATTAATTATGTACTTCTTAATAAGTAAATGTTTGTGTAATACATATAAGTAGTTACCTACGTATATGTAACATGTAGGTACAATAGAACATACTTATTGAGGTGGACAATGTTATTTTAATGAAAAGCAATTTATCTACTAATATTAAATTAATACATAATACATATCAAAAACATAGGTACCTACATCTTATAATTGGGTAGTTTTCAATTATAATTGAAAGAAGTTATTAGCCACCTAATAAAATTCCGAATTACAATTTTTCGAATTTATCTTTTAAATAATTGACGTTGGATTGAAATTATGAGTTTAAAGCTTTGTATTTTATTAAAGTACATTTTTCTTTTTATAAGAGCAATTGGCCTGGCACCATTCAGTTACAGTAATAGTAAACATAAAATAATTGAATCGCATATATCGATTCTGTATTCTACAACCTTTATAATATTCTTTACTATTTCTACATCAATGTGGAATTATTTTTCTTTTTTAAAAATGATTTCAAATAAAGATATTAAATTTGTTCTCCAAATAGTACTCTTATTATCAGGTATACTGACCATCTTGAGAACGATTAGTTCATATATTCTACAAATATACAATCAAAAAGATTTTATTTCTATTCTAAATCATGCCATTCAAATCCAACAGGAATTATCTCAAAAGTATCAGTTCACTAAACTGTTAGATAAAAAGTGTTTTAAACTGTTTATGGCCCGAATTTATTTAGCATCTTTGCAAATTAGTATAATTCTAATTATAAAGAGTTTTTTCATTGAGTCGAAGAATTTTTTCTTCAGATTTCTTATTGTTTTTCTGACTGCATTTAATCGTCATATTTTACCAGTTTTAGTAGCTTGCATGTATTTTAGTCTTATGTTGATGGCCACCCAATTCTATAGAAATTTAAATAGAAAAATCAATGACCTTATGGTCACTATCAAAAATACAACAAAAATTAATAAAACGATTAAAATACAAATATTCTGTGACGTTAGTGATGAAATTGATCATATATCGGTAATATATCAGCAAATCACAATATATACAGCGAAAGTTAATCAATTTTATGGAATTCAATTGATAATATCTTTGGTGGTGGTGTTTACGATTTTTTTGTCCTCGGTAAAAATTTTACTTTCGTTAAGTAAAAAAATTCTATTATTATAAATGGCGATTAATCATCTTCAGGTATTCTATTTTTACGTTAAAACAAGAAATTATCTTGTATATGATGAAAAAAATGAATCTTTGGAAGTATGGGCGATGGTTCTATACATATTTTACCATTTAATAGATCTTTACTATATAAGTAAGGTGTCTCTGCTAGTAATGTCAGAGGTATTGATGAATGACTTATTATATCAATCAACTATTATAGACTGAAGACCTTTCTAGGCACGTTACACCAGTAAGGTACTTCATAAATTTTTGGACTTCAATTTTGATGTACGTCTTAGACAAAGTGTAAGTACCTATAAATTATAAATTTTTGCAAAATGAGACCATATCTACTATATGCGGATAGTGTCATTTATTGCGAAATAATTTTTAATTTATTTGAAACTATTTGCTGAAACCATAAAGTGCTGGCGATCCTCTAAGTGGGCACTTTTGTATATTTTTATTTCTTAAAAAAAAAATCAACAGATAATAGTTATTATTAAATTTGACAAAAACAAAACAAAAACAAAACAAAAACTAGTCTAAATGAACTTCATCCAATGGTCTTTAAGGAATAAAAAAAAGAAAGAAAATTATGTTGTCAAAAATAAAAAAAATGCTGAATTCTCACGGTTTAGTTTCATTGATTGTCATTTCTCGCCAATTTTTTAACATCTATTTAGTTCGTAAGCAATAAGTTACCTACTAAATTTAATAATTTCTAGATTGAATTACTATCATTACAAATTCTTCATCAACATCCAAAAATAACAGCGTGTGGTATGTTTGAATTTGATAATACTCTCATCAATGGAGTAAGTTAAAAACAATTTTTCTAATAAATTTAAAATATTCAGTACTTTTTATATTTAGATGATTGCAACCTTTACATCTTATTTAATAATTTTAATTCAGTTCGAATTAGCTGATACGTTTATACCACCACAAATTCATTTAAATAGCTCAATGCATGATTAAATGCATAAGTATTAAGAAAAATTATTTAAGATAAGAATATACTTATCGTGTAGTTAGTGCATTAATTTTTATTGTTTAGTTAAGTGTATTAATTGAAATAATAAATGTATATTATAATAAAATTACAAATATTATATATTATATATTACAAAATTATAAAACATTAAAGTTATTAATATTGGGTACCATAGAAAATAATACCTCCTTGAAAATAGCTGATTGAACGGTTTTGACTTTTTATAACTATAATAATATTGTTTCCAATCAATGCAAAAATTTGCGACTCTATTATATTGTCTTTTTTTGTAATAAGTACCCAAATTAGCATTTGACTAAATAATAAAAACTGTGGATAGCTAGATTATTATAGGTCATTACTTTATATACTTTTAACAATTGCGATAACAAACATAAACAATATTAAATAAAAAAATTAAAATTAAAGTGTGTAATATGTAATTTACATTAAACCCAAATAACTTACTAAAGTTATCTGTTTGGCCTCTCTATCAAATACACTGAGACTTCAATTTGTGTCGTTTTCGAAGTTGCGTCGTTTATTTTGCTGATTTTCGTTTTAAAAGAATTCCTATAGAATCCTATGTAAAAGATTATTTCAATTTGCGTCGTTTCGATTTGCGTCTGTGAAACCAAATAACGACGAAAATCGAGGTCTTGGTGTACTAAAATTAACTCACTCTAGGTATTTTCTAATTTGTATCTCTCTCTTTATTTGCCACTTTCTCAATCTTTGTCTCTCTTTGGAGTGAAGTGCTTGATAAGCTGTGTTTGGGAGATCACATGCACAAATAGCCTTAATAATTAATACAAAATGATTTTATGTAGTCGAATAGAATTAAAAATATTAGAGCCTCAAAAATGTGTCAGAACCCTAATAAATAGTCAATCCATACTTTATCTTTAGATCTAGAAACCTACAAATTCATAAATTATTGTAACAATTCATTATTAGTTGAAATCGGATAGTAACAAAAACGAAGAAAAAAAACATGGGCAGGTGAACACAAAATATTTAATAAGGCGCCTTTGTAATATTATTCGAACAAAATTTTCTCTGTTGACAGTTTAAGAGAGTTTTCTTTACCTTTTTACATAAATGAAAATGGCGAATTTTTCATCTCCCCATACTCCTGCACCCGACATTGTGTGGGTATTTTTTTTCATTGTAGATATGCGGTGTATGCTCTCCTTGGGTTATATTCTCATAGAAAAAAACGCTATAATTTTGTCCATTGTCCGCTACTGATCAATGATCTACATATATACATTTTTTTCGCTATGCTATAAAACGTACCTAAACATTTTTGTGTATCTCCATTGATCATTGTCGATAAACACAGCTGCTCAAAAAGTCTACTCTTTGACGTTTTTAAATACCCAAAAAATGTGTTTACAAATAAAAAAAAACAGTTTATACAAAAAGCACGTGATTAACTCGATCTCTAATTTACTAAAGAAACTAGCTCATTGAGAGAAAATTTGTGAAATGTTTTTTCCATGAATTATCTTCGTTTATTCCTCTCGCATTACGATCAGTTTTCGTCGAAATTTGGTCGACATAAGAACGTCTGAAACAGTGAAAAAAAAATCGACGAAAAATAAAAATATTTTCCGGAAAATTATTTTTATATTTTAACTATTAAACGTTTTGTCAACAATTTTACCGAACGGTTGTAAAATCCATAACGATGAACATAAAATTATGATTTGAGATTTTCATTTTCTGTGTATACCTAAATTATATTAACAATGATCTAATTGGATTTCCATGTGGTATATTTTCGTTGAAAAAAATCTGTACGGTCATACAGAACATGCTAAAAATAATACTTTCGAAAAGAGAGAGAACAAAAAAAAAAAAGACTTGTTTGATGTTTAAAATAAATTTTTCGTCCAATATATTAAAGCTTCTTTGTGAATGAACGGAGTGCGTGATGTGTATTTAAATTCAAATGTACTTATACTCTCGTTATGATGATGCTCTGAAAATTATTGATGTTTGGCATCCGATTTTCATTATATGTATTATAGAAAATTTGTTATATAATAATTTTCAAATGTCTGTTTATTGTTTTGTGCTATTTTGATGTTTTGATGTGTTGATATGTTTATATACATGGGAAAATTTATGTATAAACAGTATAATTTTGTGTGCAATTAATTAATAATTTGTTTGCCAATACCATTATTTACTAAAATTTAAATTGATTTGTTAGCTATTTCGTATCTACATAAGTATATATAGTGATTCATGGGATCTGTTTTTATATTTTGTTAAGGTATTTAAATTTAAATAATTTCCAATATAAACAAATATTTACCCAAAAATTAATGTTGATAATGTCAATTGCAAGTGTAATTATTTATTTTAAAATTTCAGAAATTTGTGTACAAAACTATGTATTCAAATTCTATGTAGGTGTACCTAAGTTTATATAGAATAATATATTTGCATATAACATGTTCAAATTATATGCATTAATCATTTAGTATTGGGTGGATAAATATATACTTGGGTCTACTTATTATATCGATGGAACCATTTGTGTTTAATTGAAATATCCCCTTGGTTTTAATTAAAACACATAAATTGAGAATTAATTTGAATTGAAAATCGCTAATGGCCATTGGTAAGGAAACTCAAAATTACTTGTCCATAATCATAATTTTGGCTACCTAATTGATGCTAACTCTCTCTTCATTTGGTTTTTAAAAGCAATTATTTTGAAAAGATCAATCATTATATTCTTCCGAAATTCTCTTACAAGTACAAAATAACTCAAAAAAGATTATGTAGGTACTAAAAAATTTATTATTTGGTGTACAGCATCTTTAACCACTAAAAAGTAAAGTGTTGGTAGGTAGGTAAATTTAGAAAAATATAGATATATGTAGATAAACAGTATATATGTACAGTACATATAGATAAATCCGAAAATATCCTTATAGAAATTATTAATAGAAAATTTGATGTACCTACTTAGTTATGTGTATAGCTATGTACGACATCATCATTATAGATTTGCAAAGGAACATATAAATACAGAGGATAAATTAAACTAATTCAGATATTTATCGAAAATATAACAATTTTAAGTTAGATCTATACTGCCCTGCTAACCATAAAAGGCTTAACTAATTTTTTTTAGCACAACCTATCTTAATAAAAGTTAAAAAAATTATCGATTATTAGATAAAAAAAGCCTATCTACAAAATTCTACATATAATAGCCTCATACTACTTAGAAAAGGCTTATCTACCAATATTATATATAAAAGTTGTTCATCAGTTAGGACTCTTATGACTAGTATTTTTTATAAATAGAAAAACTTTAATAACTCATTATAGCATAATAGCATAATAGCTAACAACCGAGCGACTCACACCCTCATTTTATTTGCAAAGTTTATTTCAGTTTTTCCTGTAAAATTCAGCCATACCATATGAATATTTGACTTAGTTGCACGCACTCTGTCTTTGACATGCACATTCCACTTTTAAGACGGTTTCATACTAACTCCCAGAAATTTATAACAATTTGTTACTTTTACCGGGTCCCCCTTATATAACAATTTTTCATTCACACCACCACGTTTCCTTATCATCACCTGTGACTTGCTCAAATTAATATCAAGGTCCCACATAACTATTACAATACTCTTCTAACCTATTTATCATTCCTTGAAATTCGTCTGACCTCTGCGGAAACAGAACTATAGCATCAGCATACATTAGCACACGCACTATTTTCCCTTCAATGATCACGCCTTCCCATAACCATTCATCCAAATCATTCAGAAACAGCCCAAATAGTAAGGGACTTAGAATACATCCGTACCGGCGGAATTCTTGAAATTCATTTACTAATCAATAAACAAAACACTTGGTAAAACTTACTTAATAACTTACATACCTACTTAGACTTACTAAAAACACAAATTCGCTTCTAAAATCGTACTAACAAATTGGTACAAGATCGATCTATCTGCAATTTTTGGAGTTATTTTTGATAGAAGATTTACTCTTTTTGTGAAATATTGCCAACTCATATAGTTTTCCAGATAAATGCGATCCATCTCAACTAGTGCTGAAAAATTCTCGAGAATTTTCTTTTTGAGAAAATTCATCAAACAGGATAGTTTTAGAGAATTTTCTTATTTTAAGTGAGAATTTTTGAGAAAGTCTATTTTGCAAGTCCATTTTTATACCCGTATGGTGTTAATCGAAGGGTATTATAACTTTGGTACGGAGTTTGTAACGCCCCTTAATACTCATCGTAGAAAAAAAATTTCA
>JANSTT010018429.1:0-13867 GCA_026745375.1 Platyura marginata
TATCTATATATATTTTAAAAGCAAAACGGCAAAATCCGATTAACATACATGTACTAATTGATGTACAGGCTTAGCATGCGCTATAATTGAACAATCGGTGTTGCGCATGCTCTCATTACTTATGTATACATGTATGTATGTATGTTGGTTGCACAGACGTAAATTAGTTTATTCTCTGTATTTTTTAATTGTATTATTGAAGAAAAAAAAAACATAAAAATCAAAAGAAAGATAAAAGATCCAAAAACGGATTGCATTGGCGATAGTAAGAGCGAGTCTATTTCATTCGTACACCTTATCGATTTACATAAATTTATTTTTAAAAGTTATTATTTTTAACTATTTTTATATTTTCAATGATTATATATAGTAAGCGATTCTATTGGGGATGGTAGGCGATTCGCATAATTTTCTTAATTTTCTTAATAGTGACAAAAAAAAAAAAAAAACTAAATTTTACAAAAAATTAATTATACCATCAAATTAGATTATACCGGTGTTGGTCTTCGCTCCTTTCATATTTTCTGCAATAAATCGATTCATTGATTATTGCAAGCGATTCATTGGGGATGGTAGGTGATTCTTAATCAATAGTAAAAAAAAAAAATTACAAAAAATTAATTACCATAAGATTTTACCGGTGTTTGGTCTTCACTCATTTTAATATTAGGGTAAAAAAAACTTAATTAAAAAATCAGTTTGTTATTTAATAAATAATTAATTTAGAGATAATTTTTTTTAAATTCTGGTTCAAAAGTCGATTAGGAAATTGATTTATATCGCGTTGCGCAACCGAACTTACAACAAATAAAACAAAAAAAAAACATTTGCATAGGATTAAGGAAGAAAAAAAACTGGATAGAAATAATTTTTTTTAATTAGTACGTTTTTAAAATACATACCTAATTAGTTTATTAAAAACCCTTACGTTGAAATATTCTATGTTAAAAATAATGGTTTTTTGTAATTAGTAGGTAATTTTGTTAATTTCATTAAAATAAAAATAAAAGAATTTATTTATCAATATAAAGAGTAATAAGTAGATCGATTTTGTACCTACACAACAAGTTATTGTACTTATATTTAGGTAACTGTCCAGAGAACATTATAAATTTATGCACTCCAAAAAACTTACTACGAAACGTTCGTTAAATATTCATTAACTATTTCAAACTAAACAATTTTCATTTCATTGTTCATATGAATGACTCCCTTTAATATTATTACCTTTAACTCACCCATATAAATGTCATTAAACTTAACAAATAGGAAAATTATTATTTTATCGTTCATAGGTATTATAAATGTTAAATACACCTCTATCACTATACAACTTGACAAAATTATTATTATGTCATTGTGAAATATTATTTTGTTTAACATTGCAATTACCCTTACCTTTCTATCACAGTGTAGTAAAAAAACATTTATCGAATGAAAGAAAATGAATTTTTGTATTATGAAAATTAAATTTCAATCTGAAAATGTTATTTTATTTATTATGTCAATTATTGTTGAGAGACAGTATGACATCTTCTTATAATGTATGAATATGATTGTCAAGATTGTTAAGTAAAGGACAAGTAATCAGATTTAATTGCAAACTGTGCTTAGTGCACTAACGTTTGTCTATCAGTCCAATTCAATATTCAGAGTGAGAAAAGAAGGGAGAGAAGGGGGGAAGTGATAGGGGAGCACCCCCTAAATAACTTTTGTTCTGAAGAAACTGACGTTCTCCCCTCCCCTTCTTTGTATGGGGACATGTCAAATTTTGACTTTTATTTATAAGAAGGAGGAATGGGGTCCACCTCCACAACAACTTTTGATTTAGTGGACTCCGAAAGTCTTCCCTTGCTTTCTTCCGACAGACCTTTAAAGTTTGTATGGGGATATGTTAAATTTTGACTTTTATCATGTAGTCTTAAAAGGGAGTGACTACCAAAACGTAGATTTCTTACGTAGCTGTAGGTTGCTAACAGAAAAAGGGGTATATTTTTGGAAGGTTCCGCAGGGAAATTTTACCAATATCGTTATTTACTAATAATTGCTCGCTATTTAGCAATAATACATAAAGACCAAAAAAATACTTCTCCTAAACTTTTGGTGCAAAGTTTAGGCTGAAAAATCTGATCTTATTAATACAACAACAACAAATCTAATTAATAATAATAATAAATCTAGTTTTTAATAAGTTTTTGTCTCAAAATCAACTGCCTATAAAATATTATCGAAATAATTGATAAAGAACCTACCAAAAATAACCAAAAGTAGAGATTCAAATAAAAATACATTTTTCAGTTTTGTTATTCAAAAATTTGTTGATTGTTGATAAAGAAGGATTCGGTTCAGCAAAAACAGAATAAACAATAAGTCTTTATTAAATCGCCTCTGCCTGATAAAAACATAATGTCCAATAAATTGGTCTATCTTTACCACACCACACAACGACGAATAAATAATTTACTTATAATTTACAAACCGAAAAAATGAAAAAAATTTGTCATATTAATTTAAATAGAATTTATTCGAAACAAGCAATTACCTTACAGACATCTCTAAACTATAATAAACCAATTAATAAGAATAATCGACACAGCAAAAAAAAAAAAAAATTACAATTTTCTACTTAACTAATTATATAATTTATTATCAAAGTAACTAGAAAAAAAAAAAAAATTAAACGAAATAACTGAAAAAAAAACTACTAATGATACCGTATGGCGTATCGCATCTTCGGCGAAACACATTCTAAACGAATATTCGCGAGAAAAAAAAATTAAATTTTTTTACATGAAATATTTCAGCAGACAAACATTATCTCACGAATGCGGAAAAAAAAAAAAAAAAAAAAAAAAAAGAAAAGAAAAGAAAAAAAAAACTTAAATAAACATTAAGGCGCGTACAAAATAATTCTGTTCTTCGTCCATCGAAACCGTAGAATTCTATCAATATGGCATTGACACTCGAAATTTTAATTTCAATTTCTTTTATTTTTATTTTTTGCCTTTCCTCACCGTTAGACAATACCACTCGATATTGATTACTGCATTGCAAATGTCAAACTGAACCTGTTGTGTCTCTTTACACTTCGCTAATGAAATACATATTGACGGGATATATGTATACACACAGCCATCGCTAAAGCTACAGTAAATACAGAGAAGAGAAAATGTCTTAAAGCAACATCCGCATCGATGTAACAGTAATTTACAATATCAAGTAGGTACACACAATATATGTATTTGAAGTTTATTAATTATTATGCATATTACACTGCTAATATGTACTACTAAGGCTAATTCTAATAAGAAGCATACCTATAGTTAATAAGAATATAAATTAAGAAAAAGTTAATAAAATGAAAATTACCCTAATTTCTTTGAGCGACTTCACAACGAAGTTGTTAAATTTCACTCGAAATCTTTTACATTTCATTGAAATTTTTTTCGGATGCACTTTCAAAACACAAATAATTTTGTTCAATTTTCCTTTTATCTTGTTTCTCGAAATATCGGACACAAAACTGTCACTTAAGAACCTCTATAACTGTGAGAAGACCAAATATTTTCTTCAATAATTTTCATTTTAACTATACGACCGAAAAGTGTTATTTTCTCGATTTTTTTTTTTATATAAGTCAAACACCACAACCAGAGCCAGAAAAAAGGCGATAAATTTTCACTTCAAAAAAAAAAAAAAAATGTTTTTCCAAGTTCACACACTATCGGGGACACCACACAAATTGTTGAATTAAATTTTCCTATTATTATTTTTTTGTTTTTGTTTTTTGCAGTGCCTTTAATTTTGTTGTTTTGCACTTGAAACACAAAAATTTTCCTTCCTTCCTCAGGGTATTGTGTATATTGAGTACAATAATATTTTTCTCTATTATATATTTATTAGTATTCACGCGCCGCAATTGCTTTTATAAAACGAACCTTCCACGACCGAGGTTAAATCCACTATTAAAAGTTTAGAAACTCACGGCTCTTGTTTTAGGCGACTGGAATTGCCTGTATGAGTTGAATATATAAGAAAATGTCATAGTGTCTGTGTGTTTGTGTGGTTACTTTCAATGTGTTTATTATTGTATTCTATATATATGGCAATGTAATATCCAAACACACACACACACACACAAACCGAAAAACGCCAAATCAAATAAACACCATATTTCAAAATGGTATTGTTTGGTT
The DNA here is from genome assembly GCA_026745375.1 of Platyura marginata. Classification (NCBI taxonomy): domain Eukaryota; kingdom Metazoa; phylum Arthropoda; class Insecta; order Diptera; family Keroplatidae; genus Platyura; species Platyura marginata. The sequence continues at coordinate 4,197 of JANSTT010018429.1, forward strand.
AAGTGATGTATTGCGCAAAATTCAAATATAACCTCTTCACATTATATACCAGACATTTTCTAATATAGTGTTAGTGTAACTTAACGCTACGTCATATATATTATATGAAATTCCCACGCACACATCCATAGAGCCAACAGAAAATCTATATATGCGCCAATCACAACACTACCCCACTCCTTGTTTTTATATATTCAATATTATATACAATGCCGCATCCAAGCATAATATTACAAACACCATCTCACCAAATACACCAGTGTACACTGTTTTTCGGATCATTGTGACGTCAAATATTCCACATAGCCTCTTTCTTTTTGTTTCGAACTCTTTACTCTCAAATAAATGTTGCATATTTTATTATCCCATATCTACCTACTATATTCCAACATTCTATAGAGAAAATGTTTTGACGAATAATCTACACTAGGCTACACTGTAAACACCACTGTGTAAATGTAAAGTGTAAACCTTTTACGATATTGGTGTGTATTCCCTCACAAGATGACGTCATCGATTCAATTCAAAATAAACGATACGTAAGCATGACGTTGCGTCAATATAGTTATTATGATTATGGCGCGCGTGGGATGCAGTAGAATATATACAAAAGAGGAGCAGTTAAGAGACGCAGTGTGACCGAAATTGAAAATGTTCTAGTTTTTTTTTAGAGACGATGAAAAACTACTAATAATAATAATAATAATAAAAACCATACGCCATTATTAGTACGACAATAGGTACATCGATATCGATATAAATGGCGCACCTAATAATATCGTACATCTCTCTCTCATCTCTAATATGTACGTAGGTACATATGTATATAAATGTAGGTACTGTAAACTGTGCAAATATGATAAAAATGTCATTACTGAGGAGGTGGTTGTTGCAATTCCTCTGGCGGTGGGAATTTCTTCTTTTCAATTTCTACATTTTATGTGATTTGTGTGATGTAATCAAATTTAGTTCGTTTTTCTCTTATACGATGACTTGTGGATAATAAAGTAATGTGTGGGATTTGTTGTACTTAGTGTGAATTGTCGGTAATGTAAACATAGAACATAAAAAAATAAAAAAAAAAAAAAAACAATACTCAGAATAGCTCGATGTGTTGATATATAAATGTTAGGAAATTGCTATTTTTAATATTGGACGTCATCGTTCATAGTCCATGGTTTGTTTACGCAATTAGAAAATGCAGTCACAGTAATAATAATAACACATTTTATTTGCTGTGATTCATTCAGTATTGCCGTAAATAAGCTGTTGAATTTGTTTTGCTATTTACTAGAGAAAACATTGGCCTAAATATGATATAAAAAATATATATCGACATGTTTATTGGTTTAGAGAGGATATATTAAATTTGTTACCATCGCACGACTGCGCCAAATTTAATTAGGAATGGATTGATTATTACATTCATACGTTATAACAGTGACGCAGGCTCCGGGGAAGCTCCGGGATTACCACAGAATATCCGATCATAATATAGAAATCCCTCCTATATAACACGGTAGACAGTTTTCAACATAATTCCTAATAAGAGACTAATAACTAAGACTAAAGTATTGTAAAACTACCGTGTTACACGAGAATTTCCGTAAGGATAAGTATGTTAGTACAAGTATCCCTCCTATAACACGGTAGATAGGTTCCAACATGATTCCGTGCTGTAAAACTATCGCATTATACGAGAATTTTCATAATGTTCTTATCATATTATACCGTGTTAAACGAGAATTTCCGTCATTTTCTGATCGTGTTAAATTGAAAACGTGTTCTAGAAAATCGTATTGTAGGAGGTCTACCTGTAATTTAGGAGGGGTTAACTTTCAAATACAAAATTACCAACGAATAATTTAACGCTACGCCAATGCGCTGTAATCAATTCTTCTCGTATATTGATTGGCCTAATTTTCATTTTTCACATTTTTTTTTTATTTATTTATTTATTGAAATTTGTTGTCCCTTTGCTAGTTCTATTCCTTTTTCTTTTTTTCTTTTTTGAACAATTTTCCTCATTATTTTTGTCCTTTTTCCTTTTCATATTTCGTTATTTTTTCTTCGTCACTTTTAAGTATTATTTTACAGGGGCGATTCGTTAGTAGTTTTTTGCAGTATTATAATATAAGGCTCTCGGCCATCACTAACAATTATCTTCTTTTTTTTTTAATATACAGTAAAACCTCATTAATCCTTAATGTGACACTCCGCTTCGATGGTCGGATCAGAAACAATGCGCGGAAAATTAAAAAAAAAATAATTAATCAATTTGTAGGTAAAAAAAAGGTGATGGCCGAGGAGGTCGTTACAGTATTTAACTCTGGGAACTGATCATGCACACAATAAAATATTCAATTTAATTTTTTTTGTTCTCCTAAAATTCAAATTTTATCAAATTTAACTAATGTCCACAATTCATTGGCATAAACAAATTCCAATAATTTCCATGGGTATTGTTGTACGTAGAAAATAACGTAAATACGTACGTTAATTATACATAATTGAATTATTCAAAGCATTGAAATCAATTAACAGTAATTAAATAACATTACGCAATAATAATTTTGAAAAAAAAAAACAAAAAGAAATGTTTTTATAATTCAGAATTTGACGTTATGTAGTGTGTCGTAACTATAGGCATTATGACGTAAATTCCTAGTCACGTTATCAAATTCTAATTGTTTACGAACAAAAAAAAAAAATTTCATTTAAACGCCCAACATATCGGTGTACTGACACATGTTTGTGTAGGATTGTAGGTGTAGGTGGATGGATTGTTAAAATGGAAATGTATACCGACTATTTTTCAATAGGGAAGGGATGAAATTACCATTTGTACAATATGGCATTAAGTGACCTTTGAGGGAACAGGGAACTACCTTTACTGTATATGTACGTAATTAAAATACAATATTGTATGCTCTACGTAGTATAAGAAGCTGCGTGGGTTGCAGTTAGGGATCCTGTGATATGACGTATGAACCAGGACAATTAAAATGCATGTTACGAAACTTCGTATAGTATATGGAATGACGCACAGTCATTCACAGTCATGCTTTGTCATTTTCCCCCATTAGCCTATTTTCGTTTCATTGTTGTTGAGTCGACAATATCTTAGGTGCATAATATTTGCTATAGGTAAAAATGTCGTGAATTGTCGTATCTTTCTTTTTCAAGGCGTTTTTATCGAAAAATCTGAACAACATTTTTTTTCCTACATTCAATAAATTTAATTTCATATCTGATCTGGAAGAAAAAATTCTACGATGAATGGTCCTTTAGTTTAGGAGATATGATTTTTTTAAGGAACTTTTATTGAAAATCAAAGGGATAAGTTAGAAAAAATTGGGAATATCTGAAATTTCATAAATTTAATCTCATATCTGATCAGATATTTACCAACAGACGTCAAGATTTTTTTTAAGGATTTTCTATAATTTTTGAAAAATATTTCTTAACTGAATAAAAAACTGTGGAATACAATCCGAGGAGAAATGAAAGAAGAGGAAGAAGAGAGAAGAGCCTAACACTGGAGCGAACTTCCTAAGCTAAGGCAATCCAAAATACTATTCGGGAACTACAACCGAGAAAGAGGTACGAGGTTAGTATAAGAATTAGCAAAAACAGACTTGCAATGCTAACGGGACTCCTGACAGGCCATTGCAGGCTGAAGGGACACCTAAAGAAGCTGGGTCTAGAAGAAAGCGGTACGTGCGGGTTCTGTGAAGAAACAGAAGAAACCCCAATACACCTACTTACATAATGCGGAGCACTCATCCACAAAAAGAGAAATTAACTGGGGAACTACTGTCTGACCAAGAAGGACCTTCCGTCCCTCAACCCACTCAAAATTCTAAAATTTCTAAAGGACACAGGACTTGAGGAGGTACTCTAAATAGTGGAGAGGCTCCATGAAAATAGAAGTAAGAAAGGGGGGCATAATAGATCTAAATAAAGGTCGAAGTGCATCGATCACCCCTAATAAAATCTACATCTACATCTAACTTTATAAGAACTATTTCTAAGGAATTTCATAATATTTTTTTTTTTTGGAAATATTAAATCCAGATCATCTCTCAATTGTATTATAATTAATTAATTATGACGTACATTACCTCAGTATATAAGTATATGTATTAAATTTTCACTCACTACAAAAGGGGCGTTCACACAATATATGATTTAATGCCATAATATTCAATTGCCTGTAACTGGCACTGCCATGAATGGTTTTCGTCTTGTTCTTCGAATTAAGTGGTACGAGAGAGTGTGTGAAAACTGAGATCACTGGGTGTGTTGTATTGTAATGGCATTTGTCATATGATTGCGCATCATTTTTGTCGGTCTATCTCTCGAATAATATTGTTGTGTACATAAATAAAGATTTAAGACGGGCAAAATAACAATGTTCTTTCAATTTAGGCTAATTGATGTGGATGCAGATGGAAAATAAAAAAAAACAGTTAAAAACCAATTAAGGTGGTCTGGTCACGGTCATTTCATATCATAAATAATGTGTTGTGGTATAAGAAAACTGATTCTGATGGTAGTCTGAAGGCTTTCCGAAATGTGTACCAAATGAGGAATAATACTAAGATAGACCTTCGAAAAAAAAGCAGTCCTGGATTTTTCTTTTTTTTTTCTCAGAAACAAATTATTATGATTTCTAAAAATCATGCTTACTTATCAAGGCTCGCTTCGTTTACAAACTCAAAAAAATAGTCTAATTTTAAATAATTTCTATTAAAGATAACCGAGGTCAACCCTCTATCAAAATGGAAAGTACCAGCCACTTAGAAAATACTTACATTATCTTAATAATGATAACAGAATACATACACATATGTTGGTTCGCGAAATATACAAAAAAAAAAAAAAAACCCATTCGCAAAACGTTCGTGATCTTGACACTGTTTGATAAGAGTAATTAAAAGAAACACGACCTCGCCAAAATATAATAGGCATACCTGATATATATATATGTATATATAAACGGCCTTGAAATTTGGCAGGTCGATGCTTTGTCAGCATGAATGAAAATGAAAATTAATAATAATCACTCAAAAGTGATTACAAAATTTCAATGATGAAATATTTGCAAAATAGCACAATGAATAAATCAATAATCGAAAATTTGACACGCACTAAGTGTGTCAATAGTAAGCATATAAAGACATATAACATAATTTGTTATTTTTTTTTTTTTTTTTATGAATGAATAATAAAAATTTTTCCAAAAATGATAACCTCACAAATTTTGCACAACCGAAAATGTTCATCCAATCAAAATATTTGGCAAGGAATTTAAAATATCCCTCAGTGCAAACAATAAACCCAAAGAGATTTTGGAGAAATTTACTCATTGTCCAGTACACAAATTTGATTTAATTAAAATTATCTATGTAGAACCTTACGGTGCGAATTAGGGATATAACCTGGACTATATCTAATTCGTATCTAATTCGGTCTGTGTATTTACGCTCCTGCATCATTAATTAGTTAACAAAGTACCGTTCATCACAAAAACATTTCAGGCTGGCAACCCTAAGCCCATCCATCGTATCTCTAGATTTGACAACTATCGGTAATCAATTCCAAATATTCACTCCTCCAACAAAAAACGAACGGTGCATGTTGAAAGTGCGGTGGATAGTAACAATTAAATTATTTGTACAATCAGACGTACTTTATAGAGGTAATTTGGTTTCTTAAATTTTGTGACTTTATTTGGCCACATGTAATAGTAGCTTATCTGCAAAATTGAAAGTTTTCAGTAGAGCAGTTTTAACAATCTTGAAGAAAAGTTTGAATGACATTTTTTTTTGTTATTCCTGGTTCATTCATTGCAAGGGAACATATCCTCTGAAACGAACTCGGTTTTTTTAGCCGATAAGGGCAAAATAAAAGATTTAACAATGTAAAAGTCGATTCTATAGAAAATTTGGCTTAAAAGCACTTAAGACACTATGACTTTTTGCCACAGAAATACCTACTAATTTTAAATAACATTATTCTTGCTATTATTAAAAAGAAAAAAAAAACATGAATCGGTCCGAATAATAACCAATGTAGTGTGTGGGGACTTTTCTGTCAAAAAAAAAAATTTAAAACCTAAATCAAAATATAAACTATTTTTACAAATAATTTACCAGTGTATTTTATATTTAACAGCCTAAAAATGGAATTCCCTCTTTAACATGTGCTAAATTATCTCAATAATCGTAATAAATTTGTTTTTATGTCAAATGGGTGTTTATTATGTGAGAACATGCATGTTATACATATATAATAATGGGTGTTTTTAAATGGGAAATTTACATTTTGTCTCGTAAACAATTTAATAATTTGTATTATTGCCGGGGTGGTCTATAAAATAGTAAAATCTAAAATTTCACAATTTAATTTAACACATTTATGTGATTAAATATTTAAATAAATTTAATTGAATTTTGAAAAAAAAAAAAACACAAAATAGGTTGGAGCCACATTTATTGTTTTTTTTTTTGGTAATTTTATCATGCAATAAATGACAATGCGTATTTTATTTAATTTTAATCAAATTGTATAACAAAAAAATTATGAAAAATGTTGCGTTTTGTTAAATTTGGAACAAAAAATGTATATGAAAATTAAATTAAATTCTTGGGGTGCTAGGGTTAAATTTTTTTATAAACGCCCCCTTAAAAAAATGTATTCATGCATCCAAAATAATACACTGGAATTTATTTACATTCATTTAATGATTTAATCTATAAATAGAACAATAAAGCACCATAAAGATATTAAATAAATAAAAAGTCTGCTAAATAAAAGCTAGCACGGTTTCCATATTAAACTACCCCGTCGCTATCCTTCTTACCTTTCTTACTACTTTTCCCCACTTTTTCCCACCCTTCAAATTTGCCTTTGTGTTTGTAATTTTTGAGTTGAACGTCGTCACATATAAATAAGATGCTGAATATGTGCTGAAATATCATTTTATCGTCTTTCGTCTTACGACACCTCCAGACATGACGAAAAGTGATATGAATATTGAGAAAATGGAAGTAAGTACAAGTACATACCATCGATATTACAATGTGAATCTATTTTAGCAATTGCGAATGTCACATACACACACACATACACACACACAAGTTGTTCAGCGACTTATCGATATATGGTGGCGTTTACGTTCAAAATCGGCCTACTAAACTTTAAATTGCAAGAACATCATATCTGTCACTTTAATTACTTACCTAGCCACCAGGGAGCATTTAGACTCGTTCTTGTGTCTATCTCTTTTTTTGTTCAGAAATTCTCATACTCGAGAGCGACAGTAACTTGACAAGTTGAAATTGCGTTTTGCTCAATATGGGTTTTTATTTTGAGATATATGACTCTGCATTTAATGAGCGATATTATTTAAGTTCCTTACAACTCATATGTCAAAGACGAAACAAAAAAAACAATATCACCACTCTATGGTTAATAACAATACATATAAATAAAGGAAACATGTATTACGTACTAAAAGTTTCCTGAACCCATACGCAAACTTTTCCAACCACAACTTGCCACATTTACTATACTATACCAAATCCCATGGCGAAAAAGCAATAAAGAAAATTTTCCCATTTACTGTTGTTCCCATATATCTATATATGTGTATGTATGCATGTCTTGAAAACTTTAGAGCATTTCTCTGCAACATAAACGCTTAAAACCATAACTTTAGAATTCATATGGAAATTTAGTGTAATAAATTCATTTTGTGTACACTTGCATTTCCATATAACCATATTATTTTGCACCGTATTGTGTAAGAGTGCAATTTTAATTAATTTACCATTTTTTTTTATTCTTTCCGTAAGAAACTCATAAAAATTATAGTTTTTCCCATTAAAAAATATTAAATTAAATGGGCGCCATAACGTACTAAGGCAACAACAAAAAAAAAAACTATACAAATACACCTCGTGTTATCAGAGAATGAAATTTTGCAATACAAAACAAACAAATTGTTATTGCGAAAGTGTAAAAAAAAAAAAAAAAAAATACAACACACTTTATAGCAAGTTATAAGACGTAGAATTTAAACCAATAATATAAGAACAAAACGACTTTATTGCTCAATAAATTATAAAGAGAAAAACAAAAAAAAAACCGCCTCACATTAAACAAAATAAAAACAAATTATTAAAACGTGAAATTCTCTGTGCAAGAAAACACGTGTATTAAGAAATATATGGCCATTTTTTAAACTCATCATTTTATGCAATGAGGAATAGGTGAGAAAAGGTGGCAGACATTTTTATTGCTGAAAATATTATTATTCTATGCAAATTAAGCTATGTTTTTATGGCCATAGTATAGAACTATAAAAAAAGTATACTTAATGATCAACATATGTACATAGTACAGCCATTTTGAAAGAGAACAATTTTTTCCACAATATACACGCAAACTATTGTAATTGTGTTCTTTTGACGGAAACCTTACAAATGCTCACTATTTCACCGCCATCTTTTTTAAGTATTGCAATTTTTAAAGAGAGAATGTCATTATTTAGACTTTTTTAAGTGGAATCCAACCACCCTTCGCCTCAAATTCAAATCAATATACCAGAGAAAAAACACTTCATGTTACATCCTTCAGTTCAATCGGAACCGGGGGACCTCTTACTCCAAAGGCAGCGATCACATCATCGGAACAAATTGATGTGGTTGATTATTTTCATTTCATCTTGGATTTTGGACTCTAGCGAAATGTGGAAAGCTGCTATGGATTAATACATAAACCAACTGCAATCTCTCCATAGATGGTCAAAATATAAAAGAAGTGGATAAATTTTGGTATCTTGGAAGTGTAATGACAAGAGAGGGAGGAGCAGAATCTGATGTGTCGAGTAGAATACAGAAAACTAAAAATGCATATGGCATAAAAAATGTCTGGAATGCTCCATAAATCTCCAGAAACCTAAAATTGAGAATTTTTTCGAACTGTCAGTCGATTCTACTATACGGCTGCGAGACGTGGAAAGTAACAATCATCATAACCTATGGAGAATCACACATATGGAGAAAATTGATGCTCTGATTTGTCAAAGAAAATGGAGAGGTGACATTGCACGCGAAGCGCTAAAGCGAAATCCCCAAATTGGTCACAAAAGAGGACGACCCAGAAAAGCGTGACGCTTCATCGTAATGGCCGAAGCTAATGAAATAGAAAAAGAATGAATGGAACTGAAAGCTTTGGTAACGAACAGAACGCTATGGTGGCTTCTTGTGGATGGCCTATGCTCCCTCGTGGAAGGACAAACTGCCTGATTTAGTTTTCAATTTTTTATTATTATTACATAAATTTTGAATTGACAGAATTTTTTGGATAAATACATTTTTCAAAATGCCAAAAACACTTCCGAAAAGATTAACAAAAATTATCTTTTAAAGTTTTCGATAAATCTTGGTTTTGACTAACGATATCAAAAATCGCGGAGATATTTATCAAAATCAACAACAAGTTAGCGATTTTTACCAATTATTCTATCTATAATGAATTCATGGCCCGTTCGTTTACTTCTGACGGGTATGTACATTTGAAGAAAAAAACACGTGTTTAATCGGTACATTACCGACAATGCCAATATTTATGATTGCGAAATAAATTTTGAATTGTTTGTC
>JANSTT010018430.1:0-13866 GCA_026745375.1 Platyura marginata
TTTACGTACATATGTATGTAGTATGATGATACCTATTCTATGTACAGTAGGTACATATACGATATAAATATGGGATACATCTTAAACGACATTGCACCATTTCTATATTTTATTTCATTTAAATCCTCGTTTTGCAGTTAAAACAAACATGCTGCACAATGGCATATACACCACATACAAATGTAACTGTTAAAAGCTCGATGGAAAAGCATAAGCGAAACCATTTTAAACTTTAAATTTGTTCACCTACAATTATATGACTGTTTTGTTGTTGGTAAATGTACATTTTGCATACAAAAAGCAGTTTTTTGTTTTTTTTTTGTTTCGTTAGTTGCTCCTCAATGATTTATCTGTGTGGATTTTTATTAAGCATATATGTAGAAACATATAACATAGCATTAAATAAGATAAATCACATAAATAACCTATATTATGTACATACATATGTATAAAAACATGAACGTACATATGTACATATATTATGTATTGTATATAGTAATATCAAAGTCAAATTTATTTTTCTACATGCAAATGGGGGGGTTTTTAAATTTAAATTCCATGAAAAATGTTGTTGAGCCACACTATGCAGATATAATTAAAGTTTTAAACACGCGAAAATACGTTGAAATAATATTAAAAAAAAAAAAAAAAAACAAAAAACAAAAAAAACTGCAAAATTTCGCTACAGTAAATAAATTAAAAGAGACCATGTACTAATTTTATGTGAAAATAAAAATGCCGCAGATAAGCCGAAAGCTAAATGTATGATTCATGAATTTCTTTTCGAAAAAATTACTCTTCCATATGACGTTATAGAATATATAACCTATATATATCTTTAAAATTTTCATTGTTTTTTTTTTTAAATGCCGCCTAATTATATGTAAATCATTTTATCAAAAACAATGCCAACAACAGTACAAATATAAACAGCATTTTTGAAAAAAAAAATGATATCAAGTAGTCTTCAATAAAAAAATAAATACCAATGCAATATTGAAAAACTTAATTACGTACTTCTGAATATACATACCGTACAAAGATAAAATAATTTCTTATACTTCTCTAGCCAAACACAATACCTAATCGTTTTTTTTCAATTGCCAGCCAATAGTTTCGATTGAAAATTACTTATTTTTTAGTTTTGTAAAGCATAGCTGAAATTGATTTTATGGCTACTCTTGAAATCATAGTCCTAACAATAATCGTAATATTACCAGACCTAAGATTACGGACCGATTTTATAAGACATATATGTATATGGACGTGTCAGAAGCCAAACCGTATAAATAACTCCACTTTTTAAATTTCATTTTTTCTAAACTTAATGAAAATCGAATTTTTTTTATTGATATTTAATTTGTTATTTAAAAAAATATAAAAACAGTTCTGTACAGACTTTTTGAAGAATTCTAAAAAAATTGATTTAAATTAATATAAAACTTTTTAAAAAATAAATTTTATCTTTAAATTATTTATAACTTCAATATGATTTGTAAGCACTTTTTTTTTTATTTTACAGAACATCAATTTTCTCTACTTTTCAATTTGTGGAGTTAAACCGTTTGGCTTCTGACACGTCCATATATGTACCTTTTTTTCATTTAATTTATTCATTAGGTAACACTTTTATACAAATTAAAATATATTTAATCTCAATTAACCTAATCTCATTATTGAAGGAACTTTTATTAGATACTTACATAACATCAGTAGATATATCTATACTTTAAGTTTAAAAATATTTATTATTGAAGATATTAAATGAAGAATATGTGAATTAAATTAAGTATTGTCATCAAAACAAAATCACGTATAGAGTCAAATAAAGTACATAATACTCCTTTTAATTTATCCTATAAAGAGACAGGGAAATCTCAATTGGATTTCAATGCGGAAACAACTTAAAGCTTTCAATTTAATCAACAACGTGAAACTTCGTCGTATAAAGGTATACGCTATATATGTTTGTATGTATGTATTTATGTATGTATGTATGTAAGTATGTATGTACAATTGGTTATATCAAACTATAAAACTAAATACATTTATCCAACTAAACATTGCCACACGTAGGTATTTTATTCATTCCGGTGGCACTTTGATTGATTATATTTACTCAACATTTTACTAATTAAATTTTAAATTACCCCTAACGAAAAAGGGGTTACCTCTCAAGCAGAAAGTTTCCTAAAAACGCTCAAATAAACTCTGTGTTCTGGCACCATATCAGAATTTTATTTTATGGCATTCAAAGTTTTTAATTGCTGAAAGTATAGTTTACTCATTTATGGTTTTTGGGGCCTGTATGTGTTTATATATATATATATATATGCGTATGTATAGCTGTGTGTGGAGCTGGTTGTGTATATATAAATTATAGAATATATTTGTTTTTCAGTTTTGATATATTTTTAAATGTACTAAATGCTAAATGATAAACCACTCCAATTTTTTAATAGTCCATTTGCCCAATTTGATACAGAACTTTTATGTTCACCATGTACATAGATTGTAGACACACGGATAGTTTGAAATGTTGCTGAATAAATTTAATGTCGATGATAATATGATAACTTGAGAATAATTAAAAGTAAAATTAATCTACAAAATTTTAAACCAAAATTCCATCTACCAAATTTAGTCTCTTCAAACTCCTTTTTTATTGAAATATTGTTATTTACAAGAACTACAATATTTTTAAATAAATTCTATTATTTTCTTATCTCTTTTATCCTCATAAATGGCATTATATACTATAAGAATCAAAATTTAGGATATTCAATACGAATTAAACTTCACGATCTCGACTACTAGTAATCCAGATGTCTGACAGTTCAGATTGTACGTAATTGAACGATACTTGTAAACAGTCAACATTTAAAATACTAAACTATTCATCATAGTTGAATTGCAGCATTGCAACGTTTGAAAATACATTTTTTTGGCCAAAAATCAATTTTTCGAAAATCGAATTTGGACAAAAGTTGAGGGTGTATTTAACGATTAACGACATAACAAAAAATAAAAGGATAAGGGGAAAAAAAAAATTTTGAGTATCTCGTATTCAAAAATTTAATAAAAATTAATTGATACTCTTAGAGTCAAAAGGTTATAATTTGAGAAATCCTGCATTTTATAGGAAAAAACAAATTTTAGGTAAGCTCACAAAATTTAGAATAGTGGAATATAAAGAAATCGAAAAGTAAAATTTAGCTCGAATAATAACTTTTTTTTTTCATTACACGAAATATTTTTGATTTATTTATTTAAAGAAAAATTATAAATAATAAAAAAAATAATCATTTCGCTCAATAGACGAATAATTTAAAAAAAACTAGAAATGTCCTTTTTTGAAAAAGCTACAGATTTTTGGCCATCAAAATATCATTTCAAATCACTGTCCAGCTCTAGCTGGATCGGATGGATGTTGCGAAAAATCCAGACGTGCAATATTTCCGAAATACATATGTATTTACCATTTCCTTGGTATTTTTCTTTGTTCCCGTTTTTACATTATACATAATCGGGGTAGAAAAGGTTTTTTTTTTTTATTCTTGTTAAAATTATCTAATCGTCCGCATAACTTAACCAGAAATTAAAGTTAGAATGTTTTATATACATAAGCATTATACATAAAGTCCTTTTCAAGTTTTTATGGTAGGTACAACCTGAACTCAATTGTAAAATGATTTATGAAACTCGTTGTTTTTATGCAAATATTACATCCTTTTGTCTGATTTGTCATATATATTTTTATCTCCCCCTTTTCTGCGTTTTTGAAACGGTTCTTCTACCATTGGAATATCTTAATCCTGTAATAAACATGGTGTTGCTGGTGTATATAATGTATATTCATTTCTATAAAACAAATTCAACTAAAACTTAATAATCTTGAATCATATTTTCATAAATACCCCCGTAATACCGCAAGGATCTTAGAGAGTTTTATGGAAACACATTTACAAAGTACAATTTGAATAAAATTTCGTCCTGCAATTTGAGACTTTTAAATAGCAAACAACATTAATGATGCTAAAGGATGGTGGTGCCTCAATGAGAAAAATTAAAATTGCATTTTTTCCCTTTTTTATTTATTATTTTTTTTTTTTTTTTTTTTGCTGTGCAGATAGTTAAATATGAGAAAAGAAATGTAATAAAATTGTGTTGTTATTTACTATTTAGCATAAATATATACTGTGTAGGTGTATGTACGTACATACGTACATTCTACCTATCTCCCTATATACGAAATACAACTAACTGGAGATAATCTGGCATTAGACATGCTCTTTCTGTAATTGGTTTTGCTATTTTCAACAAAGACTTATGTTTTTATATTGTAAAATTCTCGAAATTGAAATTCTTTTGCGCTTTGTATAATACTTTTGTTAAATACTCATAATTTTATTAAATTTCTTAAGTAAAAGTAAAAATATTTCTACATTTGTCGGAAAAGTTTCTATTTTCATTTTTGAAAGTATTTTGTTACAAAGTTTTTTTTTTTATTGCTTTATTTTATTATACATAATAGAGGGAAAGTAACTAATTACATAATCTTTACCCAAAATGTTAATCTTTTACGTGAACTACGTGGATGTTAAATTTGTTTTTAGATATACGTTATATAGGTGTGTGTATTATATATGTATTGTACATAGATCCTGCCATTTTCTTACATAATTATCAGTAGAATATTGGTTTATTTTCATTTCAATGTGAAACTTCTAACTATTTATCTGAAATAAAATTAGTAGTTATGTTTGTATGTACGTACATATATGTAGATTATCCATTAGCGACCAAATGGCTCAGTGGTAGAGATAATGCCTTTGGAATGGGACCTCCTGGATTTGATCCCTGCCTGGGAATAAAATATGATGTGTTTTTCTCTCGTACTGATTTTAAACTTTTGATCGAGTGGGTCGGATTACACTTAAGTCTAGGTCATCGTTTAAGGGAATAATTTGCTAATTGTAGATTTCAACGAAGGAATCATTTGAAATGTTAGAAATTTGTTGTAAAAGTACAGAGATAGAGGCTTCTACCGGTTGCACTGAGAAAGCTCTATTAAAACGGAAGCTAAACTCACAACGTGTATCTCTTGGCTATAAATTCGATATTGAAACAAATAATCGAGTAGCGGAGCTTGCCTAATTTTTCATATTTAATACAATTGCCATAATATTTTGGGGTAGAATTTTCAAACATAAATTTTAAATAAATTTAAATTTTAGATAAAAAAACACAATTTTTATTGTAATTTTAATGGATAAATTCTTTTTTCTTTGCATACAAATATTTTGTCTTATGTTAAATACTAAAATTGTTCCTACACTACATAAATACTTATAAATAATTACTAAAGGCCGTATTCACAAAATAATAAAGACAAAATTACCATTACCTACTTATACTCATAATGTCCTTATATTTAGAATACAAATGACTCAATTTGTAGTGTCTTTATATTAATTGGCTAATGTATGTAGGTATGTAGGGAAAAAGAAATATTAATTTTATAAAAGACATTCAATAATAAAGAAAGAAAAGCATAAAAATTAAAAATAATTAATCTATAGAAGATACAGATAATACCAACAATGCTAACAAGAAAATGACGTATTATACCTCTTTTGAGCGATTATAGGAAATTAAGTGTAATTGTGTTGCAAAGAAATATACACATATTTGGTATTAATGTAAAAAGTTCTTGCAAATATTCTAGTAGCACACATTCAATGTACTATTTAGAGACAAAGAAACACATTTCTTATATAATGACTTTAATTTTTCTTCTTACATATATATATATATATATATATACGATACATATGCGAAGAACTCATATTGTACCGAAAGTTGTCCTTTGTATATTGTTATTACTTCTAACAAAAATATTAAGCGAAAACTTTCTAAAACAAGACATTTGGTCAAGCGTTCTACATAAACCAGGCGCCAGCAAATGTTAATTAACCAGAGCCTTTCCGTATTGTACGTAAGTATGTCTATTCGTCAAATCAATTAGGAGTTAGAAGACACTATATACATACAATATATAGATAACATATATGTTCGTTCAAACATTTATACAAACAAAATGAAAAGAATTATAATTTTCCGTCTGTTTTTAATTCCAATGGCAAACGCAAAAAAATCATAAAATTATGTAAATCTCATATTCACAATTTCGTACAAAATTCTCAATAAAATAATTTTGTGGTAAAGAAATTGCTCCACTTATGGCCAGAACACCAGAAAGCATTTTTGGTATTCCGATCATATCTTCCACTAGTTGAGTTGTGGACCATCAGTTCTATCTATAATAGTGAAAATGGGAAAACGGGAAAAGCATTTCTCCGCATACATTTGACTGCTTAAACAAATAAAATCTCAAAATGTCTTTCATGAAATTAGATTTTTTGTTATTTTTTTTTTTTTTTTCGTTTTTGGTTTGCCTATGGATAATGTCACATAAACTGGCCGTTGACATTCATACTTGGTCGGCCATTTGTCAATACCAATGCCATACCATACCAAACATACTGGTATGTACAAACAAACATAAAATTGATGGGATTTAGTTAGTCACAATAAAACACAAAGATGTACTGCAGAGTTTTTTATCAATCAAAAGATCCGTTTCTGATAAAAGAGGAGTTCTTTCTTCTTCTTTTTTTTTTTCTTGTTGGACAAACTATTATATTTGGCTGAAATAAAGTCATTTCATACGTCATCGTCATTGAGTGAAGCTTAGAGAGAAATAACAATTTTATTAGTGAATATTTCATGTGTTGTACAATGACAAATATAAAATTATAGGAGCAAATAAATTAATAAATAAAAAATCTGAAATAATTTTAAACGCTAGACTTTGTTTCCCTTGCACACTTAAAGTTTCGTCACTGACAAATATTTGGTAACACATCTCTTAAAATAAATTGAGCTTCATCAGCGCATGCCTTCAATTTCTAAGTGGTTCATTTACAATTTTTCATCCAAAAATTGTCTGTTATAACTACAGATTTATTAGTTCATTTAACCACAATTTTTGTTATGTTAACCAAAGTAATATTGTAAGTTATACGTAGAAATAACAATGAAAACATATTATTACTTTTATCTTCGTTATATAAGGTACGCTTTACGCATTCCTATTACCGCATACACCCATAATATACTACGGGCTATATTTGCAAATAAACTTTGTGGAAATATATTTTATAACCAGTGAAAGACCTACAGGTATATGTACCTACCTACATATACATACATACATATACACGAGACGATATCTACCTAAATACACTATATATATATATATATATATATTTATGTATATAACCAATGATAAGCCGAATTACATATAAACTCATATTACCATATATTTGCTATATTAGGCTACACCAATTGTAATACAAATCGACCATGGTTAAATATTTCAAGGGCTTGAAATAACAAGGGTAAAGCTACAGTTTACATGTTTTGACATATTGATGTTCTTACCCGAAAGTTTCAAATCAATTATTGTTCTAACCCACCGCCCCCCCCCCCTTCCTACCTTCTTTTTAACAGCTATATCTGAGTATCTATCTATCTAAATGTTAAATTTTATTGATATATGCATCTACAAAATTGAATGGTTAAAATATTTATAGCGTTTTGATAGTGATTAGTTTTGATGTAAAATTCATTTGAATTGTTGGCATATTTGTTTATTGTTTACGTGCAAGAGGTGGGAAAATTGATAGAATGAATGATAGATAAGCATTTTCTTTTAATTAATTATTATCGATAGGTTAATAATTGGACCTTTTTCATTTATTTACGAATACTTATAGACAGTTTACTACTGTCTGTTAAACACTGCAATTGTTCGAATGATTCATTCCAAACCTTTCAAAGGTGTTAGTAAAAATTCAGTGTATAATAATATGTAATATCAGATAGTCACACACGCAATTGTATATCAAATCAGCAACACAAGTCTCTGAGATTTTCACTTAAACTTCCATGTTCCTACAAATTAAGGTTCGTTTCAAATTACCGCTAGAGTGCGGTTTTACTGCTAGTAGATTTGATAATAGAAAATTATCATCGGGTATTTTTTTTAGATTTTCCAAAATTTCATTCGTGTTTTATATTGCCTGTTCAAAAGTTACTCGTTTTTATGTTGCACAATAAGAGTAAATTAGAATCTTTACAGATAATGTCCTTTTTGAAAAATTATAATTCTGATGGTTCATCCTTACTTGATGCATTGAAAAAGACAGTTTTAACTAAGGAATGAAAAAAATTGATGTATAGATGTGACAAGCAATTTATCGTAAAGAAATTTAGGTATCATAAGAGCAATTTATCGTAAAGCGGTTTATTGTACGGCATTTTATCGTAAAGTAATTTTTATAGTAAAACAAATTTCGGAGAAAAACCTAAAAATACATTTTAGAATATGAGAAAATGCATTGAAATTATTGATTAAATAAATTACCAAAACACAACGTGTATATAATAAAGATCATTTGTCCCAGCAGATATCTTCTATATATTAAAAATACTTTACAAATTTTCAAATATTTTCTATTAATTTGCAAAAAGTTATGATAACAAAATACACAACACCAGAGAACTTACTGAAAACTGCACAATCTGAATTTTCTATAAATGATCATCAAAATATACTATGCATTAATTGTGAAGTGGAAATTTCATAATCCTTATCGTCTAAATTAAATGACAGTTCGAAATGGAAGCAAAATACCAATAAATCTTCAAAGAGATAGTAAAATGTACAACTTCTAAAGCAAACACAATACATACAATCAAATCTGAAAACTTTTAATAACTCTATATAAATGAAAGTGCATCGTACATAAATGTAGAGTGTGGGGAAGGGAAGATTCATATTATATGTAGATTGTAGAGGTATTCATACTTTATATCTATTCGCTACCCTAACCAACCATAGGTTTGGTTGATAATGTACTCTTCATACCAGTGTGAACAGGAAAGTCATGCAGAGGCAACAAACAATAATTCAATTGTTAAAATAGTACTCAATTACTTCCTTATCTTGTGCATGGAGTACGAATTTGTAATTGTCAAAATCCGTTTGAGTTTGTTATGTGTATCCACATAGGACCTTTATGTACACACACACACACACATATGTACATGTACACCTACCAAAAACAGATATAGAGTTTGTCTTGTCCTCCATAAAGCTTTTATGTGCATTATATATGAATTATAAACATAAATCTCAGGGTGGATGTGCGAAAGTTTATGCAGAAATACAGAAGTTTGTCTAACCACAATCTCAAAAGATAGAGCCATCCCAGTTCCCAGCTCTAGCAAAGTAATGAATTGAATTATTTTAATTTATGATCTTTTCAACATTAATTAATGCATTTTATAATTTATTTTATCTAAATTAATTAATTTAGCTATTTTTGTTTTTAGAGCATAGCACACAGTACCATCATATATGTATTGTAGACATATATATATACTCATGTTATATTAAATAAGGTAATTATTCATACAACATAAAATAAGATTAAGCAATATACCAGCAGTGATAAAACTTTATGAAAATTAAATGCACTTTTCAAGCAAGCAAACGAAGACACATTCATAACGAGCATTGCTACTTGCGATGCTGCTGCATACACTACAAAAGTAGCTTCAGTGTGCACTATAACTATAATGTGTAGTTGCTAGATGATGAGGAAGGTATTAATAAATAGTTACATGGATGTGTCTGTTACAAAAGGTAATTTCTCATGAATAACATTTATGAATTTATGAGTGTCACTCATCACAGTCTTGAAATGTTTTATGTAGGATATGAGGATTTGTTGCTGTTGTAAATTATTTGAATCAAAAATCTATGGATGATCGTATTAATCATTTAGAATTAGACGTTTTATTGAGTTTGTTTTGTTGTAAAGTTTGCTTTAAATTTCATGGAATATTTTTAACTCATAAATATGAAAATGCTCGATCAAAATATTCGCAAAATCAACATTCACCCATTGTTCTTTTGCTATTGATTTTCCATATGTGAAATTTTTGACCTTTTCTTTGTTTTTTTTTAAATGTCTTGTTCAGACACAGGCACACATAACACAATAATTATGTATTTAAATTTTTTTTTTTTGATCACAAGATCAAAACGATCACGGATAAAAAATTGAATTCTCCTAACAATTTCACAATAATATTTATTAACAAATTATGCCACTTTTAATACTAACTGAAGGGAATTTAATGTCTATGAAGTTTAGCAAGTTTAGAAGTGCGAGTACAATTTTTTATTTATGAACATTATTTCTACATGCATTGCATAGGTACCTACTACATATGTTATTCTTATTATGTTAAGCCTAATCTAAGACAATTTTTTTGGGATGGTAATATTTTTCGCGACTTTCTCAAAATGTTCCTACTGGATTCGTTTGAAACTTTAACCAAGTGATGGATTTTTCTTTTCTTTGTAACGCGTATTTTTTACATTTTTAAACACTGAAATTCGCCATTTTTTAAAATTTATTTCTACATAAGCATTTAATGAATTTAATGACATTGGTAGATATGTATGGTATGGTATGTACGTTGTTATACAATTATATACATAGTTCATTACCTTGTAGCCCCAGGTATACATATTGAATTTTAGCATTATAACATTTGCCAAAGGGATTGCCAGTGTTGTCTTGTTGTAACCCATAGTTTTGTACAATGCTCACATGTTTTCGATTAGAATTCTTGCTATTAGATATCCGTACAGCGTACATATATCTATATAGCTACTACCTACTACATACATATATGTATATTTATCTATATAGAAACTATACAAGAACGAACATAATTGTGGTGATCTAGATAACGAAATTGGAGGATAGTGAAGGTAAATGGCATGCATGTTTAGTACGAAACGAAATAGTTGCAAGTTTACAATAGCATACCAAGGCCTATATTACAACATGTGAAATGCCGGAATTCTTCCGTAAAACATTATTTGAATGTAATTTGGAAATTTCTAACAGTTTTATTAAGCATTAATCTTATAATACTGGACATCTTCTGTATGTTAACTTATCTAAATTTTAAAGATGCATCATGCAATTGCAGATTATAATCTTGGCATATTGCATATTAGAATATTTACTATGAATACTATGTATGGTAAATATTAAAAAGTTTTATTGTATTTTACATTTTAATGATAATCCTTTAATTATTGACAAAATCAACTATGTAGTAGTTTATGTATACGCACGCAAAGTAAATATATAAAGAATTAAAAAATTATTATATTTCGAAAGATTGTTCCACAAACGTTGTGAGAATATGAATCGTTCCCTAAATTAAAATTATTTGTCAATTGAGCTACATATAATACGTTAAAAAAGTAAGGGTTGATAATCGTCCCTCTTTAAAAGATATTGTTGTTGTTTCGTTATAAAAAATGATCTTTTACAATTTAAAAATTAATTTAATTATTTATCTAATTCGTAAAATAAAAAACATGTTGCTCTTTTTTCTCGTAACTTTAAGCACTGTGTGGGCCCTTCGGACGAAAATTTGTTAGCAAACTCTAAAATATATATATATTTATTACACATCTTCATTTTACCCTTGTATCTATATCCCCTACAAAAAAAAATCGTTTTTACATAGACAGGACTCTTGTAAAAGTCTCTACAACTATCGTAACGTTACAATATTATGTTTAAAATTTAGTTGTCCATAAATAAATAGAGAATTTTTAAACCGAGTAATTAATCGGAAGTGTGTGTGTGTTTTTTTTTTTTTTTGGACGAATTAATATTTGTTTTTCAATTTATACACAACTAAATCCATTATGATTTATTTAATTGATAAAATCAAATCCTCACACCGCATATTGGCTCTAAAATATTTTTGAACAATTTTTCAACAAAAAGTTATGAAAATATAATCACACATCGAATTATTTCACATAGTTTTAATGTAATTAAGCATTTTAATACAATCGATTGGTTATTTCATGAGAGATGTGCCCGATTAGTTAAATGGAGTTTTTGAGCTGGCAATAATCTCACCAGTCGAATTTGAAATTTTTAATTAATTGTAAATATTCGCCGAATGGCCAATCATCATTGAGGTTTAAAAAAAAAACTTCATAAATATTTAATTAGTTTAGTTAATTTTAATTATAATTATAGCCTGCTGTTTATATATTATGTATACGTACAAGTTCATACATATGTAGCATATACTAGTACAGTTATTGTATGTATGCATTAATATACCATAGGATTTCAATTAAATCTAACATTATTGGCTTATAACAAACAAAACCACCTACTACCGATTATTTCGAATTGAGGATTGTGCGATTATTGAATTCGTGAATAGCATGATTAAGTGAAAATTTTGTGATGGATAGACAATTTGTCTGTTTAGAATGTTATCATGTTTAATATAAAAATTTGATACGTGTAAGTACAAAATGTAGGTATTTTATTTTAAAAAGACAGATTTAGTTTATTTTATTAAATATTTTTAAGTTAACTTTTAAATTGTTTTTTGTTTTATTTTGAATGAAATCAAAGAAATAAATTTCGGCAAAAAATTTATATAAATCAATGTGAAAAGCGCATCCCCTAATTTTCATGTATCTAATCTTAAATTTTTTTTTTAATATTATTTCTACAATGATTAGCTCACCAGCTGTAAAACTGAATTCTTACCAGCTGTAAAACTGCAACTATAGTGCTCGGGTGCAAAAAACGAAACGAAATGATTCAAATTAATAAAAAGGCCGGGTTTTTTCATTCAATAATTAGAGAATTTAATTGGAAATGTTAGTTTTTGAATAAGAATTTCCCTTATTACAATTTATTTCTTATTGAAACTTTCTTTTTCTTCATTGAATATTTATTTCTGATTGTAAGCCTTTTTTTTCTTAATGGAACTTTTTTTATTTTTTAGAATTTTTTAGCCATATCTATCTTTCTATCCGTATCTATATCTAATTGGGCTTAAGTAAAACAAAATGTTATAATAGTAGGTAGATAAGATAGTAATACACATTAATATTTAAAATTTTAAATATATTTAATCTTTATAATAAATATGTTAAAATAATCGACCATTAAAAAAAACTCCAACAATCATTCCCCCTCTCTATTGTGATTTACTAAGTCAATACTCGTTTTCAAAATAATTCAATTCTCTTGTTACCCAAAAAAACAAACAAGTCAGAGAACGAAAAAGTAAATGAGTAATGCTCATGAATAATCAAAATTTAATCAAACCGAAAACTTTTCCGAATTAGTGTTTAACTTCTGCGGTCAGTTTGTAGTATAGACAGAGAGAGGTATCATGGTGTAGCGTTAGGTGTAGGGTGTAGGTATAGACGATACTTCTGTGAGATTTTGTTGTTTATTTTTTGCTTTTCTTGTTCCCGATCCCCGAAACATACATACGTAAGCTGCGTATATGTATATATATATATATAAGTTTATAAGTAGGTAAAATCATATATATGTACAAAACCAAACCACCCCTATCTCGAGAAGCATCTCTTTGAAGTAAATAAAATATGCTCAGATACCAGTCAAATTGAGCATAACCATAAGCAAATAAGAAGTGGTTAATTTGTTTACATTATCATATTAAATTCGAGTTGGGGTTGTTTGAAAGCACACTCAGAGTACTCACTATAGCAAAGTAACACAGTAGCAAAAGCATTTATATATTGTAGAATATTGTTAGTGTACTATAGGATAGGAGAATGGTGTTACCTATACGAGAGGGTGGATGGTGTGTATATCAGAATGTACTCATCCTATATTATATATATATATATAT
>JANSTT010018431.1:0-13853 GCA_026745375.1 Platyura marginata
AAATTGAAGTGACAAATACGGCTCGGCGATATCGTCCACTACCCCACGGAAGCATCCTCAGAAACCGGCCTTACATAACACAATAAAAAATCTACGCAATTTATTTGGCAAAATTTGCAAACTGTTTACATTGAACATAATAAATTGTGTAATTATTTTTTTTTCTTTTTTGCCTAGTTAATTCTCTATTTTTTCACGTGTTAGGCTTATACATATGTCAATTTTTGCTAAACATCAATTAAATCTTAAAGCAAAGATACAGGCTCAAAAAAATAAAAAACGGGTAAACGAGATATGGAAACTCGATATACAATAGAAATCCATACATAGATGATTCTACAGCGTATCTATGGCGTACATGGTATTCACAAACACTTGTGCATCATATTGGTAAACATGACGCTCGACTACATGTAAAATATAGAGATGGAATCGCTCATATATTGGCACATCCCTAGAATAACATGAAGTAAGTAGAAAAAACATTGACGATATGAATAATAAAAATATTGTGAAGCAATTAAATTAAAAAATTTCCACATTTTAAATTTTGTGCCGAGAAGATGAAAAAAACACAAAAAATATTTTTAAAGCAAATAAGTACACATGCTTTTCCTAATAATTTTTTAAATTGTTTTTTTTTTGTCTTACCTCATTGATTTTTTTACTCTCTGTGATAAGCAACTGTTTAAATAACATAATAAAAAATCTACGTAATATATTCGTCAGAATTTGAACACTGTTTACACTGAATATAAAAAATGGCGTCTTTATTTTTTTGTCTTTGTTTATTTAAAATACTTTGTTTTTTTTAATTCTCTATTTTTCCTCGTGTTAGGCTATACATACATGTAAGTTCTGCTAAAAGCACCAAGCATATATGTGGGTGTATATGTGGCAGCTTGTTAACTCGGTTTATTATTTTATTATTATTTTTATTAATTCTTATTGTTGTAAAGAATCAAGTATTCATATTTATAAATACTTGGTTCCTTAAAAGTTTTGGTTAATCAAGTAAACTATTTTTAAATATTATTTTTAGTAATTAATTATTTTTAATTTAGTTGTTCTTTTGAACTTTGAAATACTAAAAAAAGTAAATTGCATTCAATCAATCAGAAGTTTTAATTAATAATTAATTTTTAAAAATGTGTTATTAGTATTATTATTAAATAATTGTTACTCAAATAAAAGAGATAAAACCTAGACTGTATGCGAAAATAAATTATTTTTTAAAACTGGTCAAAGGTATTTTTTTGGTCAAAGGTATTTTAACTTTTCTTTCAACGACTTATATTTCAGATAATTATTTTTTCATTATAATTTAATTTATTGACTCATCGTTTGAACAACTCAATAATATTTAGTATTCAACAGTTGTTCCAATAAAAAACAAAGTTTATTGTGTTGAACTAAATATGGTAAACTTATAGAAGTATTTCATCTGTGTACAGATCTTTACAAACATTGATTTTTCTTTACATTAGTACGTAAGTCTTGAATATTAATCTTCGTATAACATTTTGGTGGCTGTTTCGGCAGGGCTATTTTTATTTGTGCTATTTTGTTGGTGGGCTATTTGATTAATTTAAATCAGTTTTTTTCTTTTTTGAATCACTGAATCTGAAGTTGTTAGCTCTACATAAAATTTAGACAGGAATTAATTGGCTAACATTTGCTTATCGATAATTCACAATATGTCGTGGAATATAAATCACTCTCCAGATAAAATACTATCATTTTTTCCTAACCAGAAACACGATAATATCTTTGTCACTGCCATTAGTGACAATAATTAATGACAATAGAGTATAAAATGTCCCACTATCCAGCAGAAAATTGTCCAAAAAATAATTAAATGCCATTTGGTACAAGAAGCTACAATAAAGCAAACAAAAAATCAAACCCTACCTTGTCAAATTAGATTGGTATACAACGATAAGATAAACTATTATAATGTCCTTATGTCACATCGTAATCTTAGTATTATATCTTAAATTCCAATTTTTCGCTAAAAATTAAACCAGCAAAACATAAAAAAGAATAAAATTTATGAAGATCTAAACATCATGTAATTCTACACCTTAAGTATTGCAGATGGTATTTTTGATAAAAAAGAAGAAAAAATTTAATCACAGTTCACGATGTAAGTTTTATATTTTTCAGAAAACATTTCGCCTATTTTCTAGCTATCACTCTGTCCGATCTACAGCATTAAAAATGTGGATCTGTACAATGGTCCGTTAAATTCATGTTCGTGACAATACACCAAAACACATAAAAAAAAAATTGTTTTTCAAAAATAAATTTCTCAAAAAATGAAAAACCAAAAAAAAAAAAACTACTGCCCCCTAGGGTTATATTGTGCAAGTGGTTTAAGAACTTATTAAAAGTATCAATACAAGTAATGTGCACAACTTAGAATTTATTCATAGCCGATTTGGAATGTATGAGTGATTTCAGATATAGCTTACCATTCTAAGGTATATTTGAAGATAAGATCAATTTCTTTTGATATGTATGCCAACAAATGCATTTTTTTTTGCCAGATTAAGAATATTTTTTATTTTTTTCTTGATTATAAATAAATCTCCTGTCTCTATTTATAAAAGGAAAAATATATTGTTAGAGTTTAAACAAACAATAACTTTTTAAGGTCTTTTCTTGTGTATAATTCGGTCAACCTCAGTACGGTTGAGTGAATTTGCTTCCAGAATTAGTGCGATTGGTTTTATTTCGTTTTTGATGAGGAGTTTCGATTTTTTTTTCCTATTTGTAGCTTCAGGCCTTAGATCTTATAGAGTAATTCTATAGTTATATTACAGTAGGTACCTACTGATGATTAATACATTGAATGTTATTTTAAGGATTTCAGAGCTATTATTGTTTATGGGTTGTTCTTCTTGTTGTTGTTCAATAGGAAGGATTTTCTTTTATTACAATTTTTATAAATTTTCGTTCCTTTTTACTTATTATATTATGGCGGGCGTTTTTTTTTTCTCGGTGTGATGGCTTAATAGGTTGAATGGCAATTTCTACTATACTAGATACAATTTATAGCAGCTGAATCTTACAATCATAACAGTAAATTAATTAGTAAAAAAAACCACTATACTAAATTTAGTTAAGTGAACCAATTTTATCTTAAGAATATTCGTTTCGATATTATAATTAAAAAATTTAGAAAAATTGTTGACATTTCGAACCTCTGTGCAGGAATGTACAAAAACTTCCTCATTTTTGGGAGTTTTTTTACACTACTTGAAAAAGAGGGTAAAATTGATAGTTGCGTACGAAGCGAGCAATAAAATATTCACAAATATTTAACCTAGAACTTAAGAAGAATAAGAAATATCGTTATAGAATAAGAAATATTCGTTGCGGTTACTCAACGCTCTGAGATACCCGATATAATAAATAACCACAGTATTTGCGTTGTGCTCAAAACGCAACGCTCAGAGAGAATTAGTTAATCTTTCTAAATTTATTAGGCCATGCCACACGCTGTTGTCATTGGGCGCCCAAAACAGGTTTTATATGCAATTTTACCCTTTACCTTACATAAGTTTTGCCTATATAACCTGTTTTGGGCGCCCAATGACAACAGCGTGTGGCATGGCCTATTAAGAGCATAACCGCATGTGGATGTTTCTAGTTTTAAGTTAACTGGCCGAAGAGAGATTCTTTATAAAAAAACATTTATGAATAGAATGAACGATATTTTTCTTAAAGGATCGCATTTCCTGTATCTCCTGTGGTTTAGTTTTTTTTGTTTCGATTTCTTTAAGACTTTTTACACATAGCGGTTGTTAGAATTTTAGAAATACTAAGTCGATTCATAGTCTTTTCGATGGTGTAGCAAATTTTTATGAATGGTCATCTCACTATATACGACAATGACACATATTCAATACCTCAAATTCAAGTGCCATCTGCTCCACACATCCAAGACAATACAAAATTCTTTAAAATGCTGTAATATCTCGCTTTGACACAAATAAAAAAGCACTTAGACACAATAAAATTGTACACAAATTGAATTTATTAATAGACTGGAGAACCAATGAATGACAATGATTTTACGTTAATAGCATAATAGGCCTTCAACGGTTTGTAAAATTCGATGAACAAATACTCAACATGAGGGAGGATGCATGTATACAATATCCTCTATACATAAATAAATGCAATAAAATACTTTCGAAGTTTAGAAAAATATTTTTCTTTATATTTCTGTCGATTGTTGCTATAAGGATGAATTAGTCTCTTAAAAAATTAAATATTTGAAAGAAATCTATTGTGGCGGATAAAAGAATTTTAACAAAAAGAAAAAACAAAATCTACATTTGGATAGGTTGAAGCCATTATCAATGAAATGTCTGATTCTTTGCTGTGACTTGATTTTATTTGAGTTATAAACGGTTAAGTATGCAGTTGACTTTCCCATTTCAAAATTTCACTTATAAATTGCAACTGTTCAATTTTATCAAATGTTAAGTTTATCATTAAGTCCTACAATACTATATTTGTCGAAATATTAACTTTACTGGCCGGCCTTAGTGTTTAAAGTTGAATACAAATCATCTGCTCTTGGTCAAAAACTAACAAGATAAATTTGCAAATTTTGTTTCAAGAAGATGGTTTGAAACATTTTTTTGAATGCAGGATTCGAATTGGGGGTCTGCCCCCTTTTAGAATCTAGATTTTAGATATATACAATAATTTACTAGTTATTTCAATAAAACACGGTATTTTTTTTTTGTATGACGAGACACCCTGTATGCACACTCATTGAAGAATAAAAAATCCTACCTAAAAGAACAGCACGAGTATTTTATTCATAAATATTGTAAGCAACGTACTTACAGTCACAAAATGTTCATCCGTTCCTTTTTTTATACACGCTTCACGAAGAGCTTATTGTTAGTCAAAGAATAAATTGAAGAAACAGACAAAACGTTCTTGTTTCGTCCGCAACCGATGGCAAATAAATAGGAGATGCGCTTGAATGATTTTCTGCATTGAAATTCTGTTAAAGTGTGCTTGATTTCCAATTGTATATAATAAAAATACGATTGCTTCAAGCAAAATTGAAGAAATGTCTATTATCCATGATTTTTTTGAGAACTTTAAGAAAATGTAGGCAATAATGAAATATAGGTATTAATCTGTTCTTCTGGTTAAGATATAATTTAAGACAATCAAAATAACAATACGTCGTTAAAGAATGTAAAAAAACAAAAACCAAATTATTATCGATATTTGATTAGTTTAAAAGGGAACAATAAAAACACCCAAAAATTGTCTACCGGAAACACAAATCTTAATTTTTTCTACTCCCTTTTCAAGAAGGAACAAACCCATCCCACTTAAGAAGCAATTAATTGCAAACAATTTTCATCTTAATTTTTTTTCTTTTGAAGAATTCTTCGATAAAACATGTGGAAAACATTAGCGAAAATTAAGTGCTCTAGTTTTATATACCTACTTATGGAATTCAGCACCATGAAAGTGGGCTGTGGCACTTCATTATCTGTGGTCGGAAATTGTCCTTAAAAAAGGACACCGAAATTGCATTTTCTCGACAGTGCAGATGTTAATTGATAAATAAAATCGTACATAATGAGTTTTTGAGAGGATATTAATTGAATTTGGGAAAAACATAATTTTGACCTCCACGTGTTGTATGAAGTTTCAGAGAAATGGGGCCGTAAAATGAGACCTCTGAATGAAGGCGGTACAGGAAATCCACATAAGACGTTCAAGTGTGTTTCGAAAGAGATACATATTGGTAAATAACTAGATACATAATAATCAGTCGGTGTTTGTAGATAGAGAATATTACTGATTGCTCTTAATTTGTCACTTAATGGTTATGAATTTTCATTTAAATTGTATTTACCTAAGTGAAGATGTTGGTATATACATACATATGTATTTCGCTCAATTCACTGGCTCAAATTAATGTGTAAAACCTAAAAAATATAATTGAATAATTCAATAAATTTAATATAGTGGAGTACATATCGAACACTCATTCCAAAAAGATAAAATATTTTATCCATTCTTTCTCGAGAACAGTAAATTACACAAAACACTATTATAGGTCCCACTAGGGACCTACATACCGAATAACTTCGGTTATAACTACAAAATCATAGTCATATTTCTATAAAAAAGGCCATTCTATAGAGTAGTTAAGAATGTCTTAGATAATTAGATGGGAAAATATCTAATTGCCAACCAATTTTAAAATATTACTTTTAAAATTTGTTTTAATATCTGAAGTGACCGTCATAAAAATGTACTCATATGAAAAACCCGAATAAACTTCTTGATGTGAATAATAAACACGCACATCGCACATATCCACATTAGGACTTTCTATTCAATACAGAAATGGAGCCGCACCCATTAATCTTCTTTAACTGATTTTTTTTTTTGTTTGTCAAATTTGGCTACATATGGGCATATTCAAAAATTATAATTTTAAAACCAACAATTTTCTTATAAAATTTCAAATATTAAATATTGAAACCTCTTCGTCAAGTAACAACTTCAAATCTACAAAAGAAAAAAAGACATTTTTATCAGTCAAGTCAAATTTACTTTTCTTCTATTCTTATGAAAAAAAAAAATTATAAATAATCCAACAAAAAAATGGCCCTTAAAAAGGCAACCTCCACTACATTATAAATTCTATGGGTTTTTAGCATGTAGTTTAGGTATAATAATAATAATACAAATATTAATGACACACAAATAAATTTCAAATCAAACCATTTGAAATTTTCTATTATCATTGTCAGGGTTTGTCGTTTGTCCTTTGAAAATTAGTTTTTATTCGAAAATTTTCTTTTGGACTGAGTTTTTCGGTTATTTCATTTATTTTCTTTTATTCTATTCATCAGAAATATTATAATAGTTTGGAATATTATCATAATGGACTTCTAATAAAAGAATATTCGGTCCATTACTATATTCATACGTTTAAGGTTTATTTTCTGTTAAATAGCTTTACTAAAAATTAACCTTTAGTGTATTTTGAGCAATTTTCGTTAAATTTTATTTTGAACTTATATTTTTATAAATTATTGTTTATTGAAAACTATCTTGGATAAAAACAATAACCATTTATCTAGGAATTATCCAAAATTTCAATATGAATTCTCATACAAATAAAGCTGGAACAATACGATTTAAACTTTATAAATTTTAAGTACTAAAATAAATCAAAATCTAACGTTCCATAATTTATAGGGTAATACACATACATAACACCCTGATTTGATTAGATAAATTTAGATAATTCCATCCGATGAAAAACAAGATTCTAAAACAGTTGCCTACTTAATTTTATCAATATGTTCTAAGTAAAAATACAAATTCGCGAGAAAATCACATACAAAAGAGCTAATGAAATTGACCTATGTATGTATAAGTACTTCTGGGCCAGAATATTTATGACAAAATATTGGCCGGAATAATGAAAAAATGTAAAAATACCTACGTGATGATACCAAATAAATAATTGCAAAAGGGGAAATTTTTTTAATAATGGATATCACAAAATTTTAAAATTATTTAAAACAGGGTGCCAAGTAATGCCCTCACATATTAGAGATCTAAAAAAATATATAACATTTGTGTTAACGGTGCAGCATTAGTACCACCACATTTTTGACAAATAATTTGCATGAAATGTAGGTCGAAGTACCCATTTACAATACCAAAATGAAACTTATTTTTTATCTCCAGCACAACGGGTTTTTAACTTATTACCTATACAAGCGATCACCGTACTATACTTACAACAAAGAAATTTTTTTCTTTTGAATTGCATTTTAATGATTCAAAAGGATAATTGACAAAAAATAGAATTTAAAATTTTTAAATTTTTTCCATGAAAACAGATGAAGATGAAGATTATTATTTATTTAATATGCGGAAACAAAAGTCAAGCTATAGTTTTTGTGTAGATGAAGTACAGCTAAGACAAAACGTTTTTGACTCAAAAAACTAACACATACTTAATGTTCAATCGGCATAAATATGCCACTAACAGTATGGTGTCAATTTTAACGGTAAGATCAAAGTGCCAGTCTTATTCATTTTTTTTTTTTGCAAAATTTAATGTCAGTAAGATCTCCACTATATACTTAAATACATATGTATGTATACTGTACATACATTCATATA
Source organism: Platyura marginata (assembly GCA_026745375.1). Classification (NCBI taxonomy): domain Eukaryota; kingdom Metazoa; phylum Arthropoda; class Insecta; order Diptera; family Keroplatidae; genus Platyura; species Platyura marginata. Next base: position 8,200 of record JANSTT010018431.1, read on the forward strand.
CTCCTGTGGGTCAAAATGAACGGCGATCCTTTTATTTGTTGTATAGGTACTTTCAAAGGTAACTTAGCTTTTTTAGTCTCCCATAATAAGCACGTGTTTTTTTTTATCACAACCAAAATAGGTTTTTTTTGTCGGCTGCTAGAAATGTTAGTTCTCATTAGCACGTGCGATAAATACAGTTCTTGGTGAAATCTTTTGGGTGGTATTGCACACACAATGTTTATTGGTTTAATACGTTGGGTTTCTTTTGATCATGCCGAATATTTTTTTTGGTAACTAATAAGAAACCAAAAATTGTTTTTTACAGAACCCAATTATTAAATTTTGTTTTAACAAATTTTCATTTGTTCGATGTAAATTTAAGTATCTGTTGTGGCTCGTTTGAAGATACTTATTAGTACCTACATACCTGTAAATAAATGTTGTATACCTATACTCATCGAAGTACGCAGTTATATTGGGTTAATAATGGGTAGGTAAAATTAAATACAAAAATCCTAAATTTGTTCCGCATCCTGAAATTGAACTGCGAAAACTTTTGAATGATGATTTTTATTGTACAGTCGCTTCAATTCAATAGAGGCATATCTAAAAACACCGTTTAAAATCAAAGCTATTGATTCATGTTTTTTGACATTTTACAGAAATTAGCTATGCTTTAATGCATTTAAATGCTACATATTGGCCAGGTGATACAGACACAATTACAATTATTTTGTGTCACATATAGGTGTCCAAAATAAAAAAGCGAGCCTACAAAATGTTGGAATTCTTAAAATGAGAGTTTATAGGGCTTTCCATCTCTATTTTCCGTCTCAAGTATTTTATACCTTCCTAAAGATCCTTATTTTTCATCTTCATCTCTCATATATTCAGAAAATTATTTATTTTTAAACGAAAAATTTAAGAAGAGAAAGAGGGAAGGGAGAAAAATTATTTTCATATCCGGGATTAAAAAATCTATTTTTTATATAGGAATTTGGAAAATTGTGTTTAGTTACATGGGTGGAAGCATCTTATCTTTCACTTGGTGTTATTGCCAATTTGACATCCATCATAAGAAATAGACGACTTTTTATAGATGAATTCATTTTGAACAAAACAATCTGAAACATAAATTTTTGAGGGATAACTCATACAAAAATATTTTTTTCCAACAATATGTTACCTGATTAATATACAGATCCTATCAAAATGTGAAAAATGTTTAACTTCTGATATCCAAATCAAACATTGATTTTCTGCTATATTGTAATTCACATTAAACGCTACTTAAAATTTAGTATCTTATATATTGAAACTATTATTTCCGTAGCAAATAAGCGCGAAAATCTGCGATGAAATCAAAATTTCTTGCTTCTAACACCTGGAAAACTAGATCAACAATAATAACAACAAGACGGAACAAATTGATTTTGTAGGTCCGAGTGATTTTGTTTGATGATCTCAATATGGAATCTACACAGTTTATGTATAGTGAAAAGAAAAATATTATTTTTGTGTATTGAAAACCAGAGATGAACATTGAAAATCTATTAAATTCCATGCAACCGTTGCAAATTGCTTGAAACGTTATGAACAATTTTGTTAACATACAATGAAAAAAATTCGGATTTTTTTTCTCCATTTTTTTTTTTTATTTTTAAGAAAAAGGCAAATTTATTTTGTTTGATTTCTGAAATTCCATAAAATATACTTATGAGGTTTACCCAGCCCATATGAATATTTTTCAATATACAAAGGATGAAAAATGGATTTTATTTTTCTTTTTTTATAACAACAGAGTATTCATTTTAAATCAGTACGCGTAGCGAATTGGGTTACTGTTAATAGGATTTTTTCTTATGAATAAATAGTGAATTGCAATATTTTAGTTTATTAATGTTTAAAGAGAAAAAACAATCTTTGAATTGTATTTATGTAGACACAAACATATACCTACTACTATATAAATATGCATATCAGGCACGATGCGTGAATTTCTCGATAAATTTTCCATTTTAGAAGGTTTCTTGGAATTTCTTTTAAGTGAAAGTATTTATTATGCTATATTTATTTTTCTCGCCCGCAAAGAAGCCAGAAGTAGGGTTGATGTGATTTTAAAATGCATTATACATAATGATCTGTTACGTAGGTACTCACGTAGATATTTCTTTAGATAGATATACGAAAATGGTATTAGAAAATACATTCTTAACATCATATGTGATTTGTGGCTGATTCTTCGCTCACTTTTTGTCGCGCAATATTTTTCGCCCACCTTTCATCGCCCATGTTTTAATTTATAATATAAAGTGTCTAAGGATAAAGTTTGATAGAGTAATCAATTATCTTATTTAATTTCTTCTGATCATATTGCTCCCAATTATTTAAAATTCATGACATTTTCATCCCAACTTTTCTTTTCATAAAGGAGGTTTTGCATTTCTAAAATTATTTGAAAAGATTTTTATTGGTTCTTTTAAAATAATTTTTGAATTGCAAAGCCTCTTTTATGAAAAAAAAGAATATTTAAATTATCTTACTTTCATACGAAAAGTGGGCGACGATAATTTCTATTTGACATTTATTTATATTCAGACAAGATTATTGTTTACACACCATTGGGACAATAAATTAAGGTCATTCTGTATAATCAGACAATCCTCTGATGACTGCATGCATCTTTATAATTGGAGATCACTGGCATATAGGAAATAATTGGATTTCAAATTAACGCATAGATCATTGATAAATATTAAGAATAATAAAAATCCAAGTGTTGAACCTTGAGGAACACCTGATGCTGGATAGTCATTGACCACAACATATTGGGAACGACCGACCAAATAAGATTTGAACCACATGAAGTGTAGCATCAATAAAAAGTCCACTATATCAAACGCCGTACTTAAATCAGTATAAATCGAATGACTTCTTTAGAAAAGCATTACTAATATGCTTTGTGTAGTAATATGACATTTTCTTCTTCTTCTATCAATAAATATATATAATAATATTCAATTAAATAAAACACAATATATAAAACACAACATACATAAAATAATAATCTAATCTAAATAATTCGTTTAAAAAGCTGTAATTTTTGCTTACGCGCCACCTAAATCATCAATCAATCAAAATAATCATGGAAACCAGAAAATTCTTGTTTTTTATCTCTAAAGAATTGCAATAATTCAAAAACGATGTACGATATTATTGTTACAAAAATATGGCAACTGTATTTCTTTTAAATAACCATTTATTGAAATTGATTTTTATAGTTTTAAACTACATATGTATAAGCAATTACAATTCGCGTTAAAAGCTCAACGAATGTTAAAATAACATCCATATTGTGATTATAAAAATATTTTTTAAAAAAAATAACAAGCCTACTTATTTAAATGAAGAAGTTTTGTATACAAATAGAGTTTATTCAAACATAGGCCATAAGCCTCCTTTTAAAAATAGACAGTAATTTAATCTAGAATCAAAAAACAACAACATGGACGTTTGGACGTGTTAGCGTTGGTTATTTATTTCCATTTAGTCTATTTTCAATGGAAACCCTTAATGGTGAAATAGCCTATGCGACTAGTAATTGTGATTTATTTATTTTATTATATTAAGTCGTATTAATTTATGTATATATTTTTTAATCGGCGTATTCCTTCTTTACTGATATTTTTTATGGACTTCTTCCTTGCATAACTCTGTATTTTTTGTACAATTATGACTATAAAAGATTACTAGTAAATTTGATGATAAAAATAACGGGCCGATGTGTATACTGAATATAATATAGGTTAGGTAGTTTTCGCGGAAATCGCGATTTAATTGCTTAGAATTATGTGAAAATAGACGCACTGCGAAACTGTAGTCTAAATTTGAAGCATACATCCATCTCGGATTTTCCTCTGCGAGAAATAAAAATCTAACTCCTTAGATTTTTTCAAATAACGTGGACGAGAAAGACAATAGTGTTAGAAATTTTTTTTAACGATGAATATTAAGGGGCGCAATAAACTCAATACCAAAGTTATAATATCCTTTGATTAATATCTTCGGAGTATAAAAATAGATATTGACAAAGTAGTATATAATAAATAAATACTCATAAGTGAATACTATAAGTGCCTTAGCCAACTATTTCTTCCTTACTGGTTTTTTTTTTTTTTTTTTAATTTAAATATTTAGATATTTTGTAAATTTTTTTTATCTCACAGAATGCGATGAATGCACTACACAATTTGTGTATGCTTTAACCAATCTCCAAACTGTGTTTGGTGTTTGGTTCTATAAACGATTTGAACGATAAAGCTGGAACATCATTAAATTCATTTATTCAGATAATAGAATCAGTCATTAATGAAAATTCTCCTAGTTTAAGTGGATCAGTATGTAAGTTTAGAACATATTTAATAAAATATTTAAGCAATTTTGTGATTTCATTATTATTTTTAGACGTACCAACTAAACTTTTGGAAAAAATAAGTGCAACTATTTTAAAGATTTGGTATAAACAAATACAATATTTCTTTGTAGGGTTAGGCTATCTTACAGGAGTGTCTGAGGCGTTTTGTTGGCGCCTTTTTATAACCTCTATAAACTAAGTGTGGGGTTTTTTTTCCTTTTTTTTGTGCGAAAAAATTGTTTTTGAAAGAATCTAAATTTTTACCTATGATTGTTTATAAAAAAAAATGTAGGTACTAAGCAAAGGGCGGCATTAATTTTGTTTTTTTCAAAAAATTTGAAATCAATAACAATAAGGGATGAAATACAAAAAAGGACTGATGAAAACAATGTTTACTGAATACCTTACTTATAGATTATTGTAAATTTTAATGTAACTTTTGTTTAGGTTCAACAAAAGGCTTTCGTACACGTGTACATATTAAAGATCAAGATTTTGAAGTGGTATAAAATGATTGTTAATGTAAAGGTATTGTCGTGGCGAATAGCGTATATAGTAGCAAGAATTGTTTAAAGAGTAATTTTGTTTTAAAGAATGCAAATCAAGATTAATTCGTCTTAATTAATCATCAAAAGGTAATAGCCATAATTTTAGGTCTAATAATGAAATTATATAACAACATTCAACATTAATTATTAAATAGCCCGTAATAATCAGTAAATTTGCTAATATTAACGCACAGAAAGTAAAAGATTTCTTATTTTCCGTTTATAGTGACAAATCGGATATAGTGACTTTTTTGTAGGAAGAATTTGATAAAGTGATCGTTTATAGTGACAAGAGACCAGAGAGAGAGGGAGAAATAAATAATATTTATATTTTATGTACATAGTTATTCTCTCTTGAAATAAAAATATAATAATAAAAACTCGCAGGGCGTTAATAACGTTACAGGCCTATTCTACGCAAAAGTTAAGACTCTAATAGCGGCTATTTTAATCTTAATTCGTCTTAAGATTCACCTCAAGAGGGCGACACTGAAATTCGTATTCCATAACGCGGCTCTTAACTTATGAGCGCTAATAACTTAATGGCCACATTTTTGCCGGTCTTAACAGTTAGGAGCGCTAATCACTTGACATTTGTGTATATTGTTTTGGTATATTGTTTGAAATCGCGACATTTTTCACCCAGAACGCTTCAATATAATCCGTCAATTGTCGGAACAACAATTAATACTGTGTGTACCTTATATATA
>JANSTT010018432.1:0-13851 GCA_026745375.1 Platyura marginata
CAAAATCGGCTGAAAAATGGCGGAGTTATTCAACATTTCAATAGGCCCTGTCTAGATGGCGCACCCTGTATATATATTGGAAGTGTATTTTTTTAAGTCTCTCTCTATCTACAATCTACATACATACATATGTATATGTATATATGTATATGAATTAGTTGAAGAACAATTTTCGGGAAGACAAAAGATTATTATTCTTAGATAAATAATTAATAAATTTTGGTTAAGTCTTAGGTCTAGGTGTTAATAAAAACAAATATTGAAACAAGTACAGTCATTTCGACTGACTCTATTATATAATACCCTCATGGAGATGTCAATAAGTTTTGAAAATATTACAATTTCTCTAAAAAATACATTATTATGATATAAAATCGATTGTAGCGCCATAACGGTAAGATTTATAACTTTTTTGTCTATTAGTTTTTTTTTATTATTATTATTTTCTATGTCTTTGTGCTTATCCAATTTTTTTTTTCTATTCCCAATGTATTTCGAGTAAATACAGAAAATTTAAATAATTTGTATCAATATTAGGGTACATAGAGTAAACTCATCCCCTGAACCTTGAGCAATTAGCTTCAAAAACAATATGAAGCTTAACTTACTCAAAATTATTAATAAGTGACCTACAAAGCACGTACAATGCGTACGGAAAACTACAAAAATTTGGCACAAATTTGAGCAAGTTGTATTCTAAGTACATAACAAAAATAAAAATGACTGAATGCTTTTTAAGTGAAAATTCTTGGTTTTGATCCCTTTACTACTGGAACAATTATTTTGAAAAATATTATTAAGTTGTCACTTCGTGCAGGAAAAGAATTGTAAGATTGTTCGAAAGAAAAAAAAAAAAACATTTGATAGGTTTGAAATGTTGGAATTGAACAATTGCAAAATCTTTAATTCAAGTAATGAAGCAGGACGGGCTAACTGCCTCACACTGTCGATAAGTGCCATTAAGGCACACATCCAAAGAAGATGCCCTTTATGGACGCTAATATAAATTATAATAATTAAAATTTGACTTAAATTAAATAGATGCTAATGCAAAATTGCCAGACTAGTCATAAATAAATAACAAACATTACAATTTGGATCCGTATTAATAAAATATTTATAATTGAATAAATCGCATTTTGTTAAGTTTTGTAAAAAAAAAAAAAAGAAAAAAATCATCGCCGTTTTACTACAGCGGTGTATCAATAATATGATCATTAAACGCTGGCATAACAATTACAGTTGGTAATGGATGTTGATTTATATTATTATTATTATTATTACTACAATTAAATGGAATTTGATCTTGCGCAATAAAGCCACTGTGCATATTGTCAATTGAGGGATAACCATTTTCGGTTACCTCTCTGATAGGTTCTAGCTGTTGCATATTTATCTCACCTGGTGGTCCACCGGTTGGACTTGGTCGTTCACTACCAACAACATCTTCGAATGCTTCTTCGTTAAGTGTTTGCAATGCACCACAAATCATTTGTTCCTCAAGTGTGACCTATAATAAAAGGATATAGAAAACAAAATTATTTATAGAAATTAATTGTGTACAGCAGCGATGGGCAAAAGGACACCCATGAGCGGATTTCCACCCATTAGTGTCAAAATATTTTAATAGAAACATAAAAAACTAATCGTAATACATTGTGCGGAATATACTAGATCTAACGCATACATTGTCTACTCGGTTATACGAATGATACGAAGCATCAACGAAGCATTCATAATTAAAAAAAACATAATAAATTCAGTATCAGTTCAACACTCTTGGTGGTAGGTATACTTGCTGCGGACTTTTTATGTACTGTTAAACATTATTGCTACATACTTATATAAAGAAAAATTAAAATTTTCAGGAAATTGGGAAGTTATTTTTTTTTTATTGAAAATAATAATGGCTATGCACAATGCACAATTTTTGATGTATATTTATGACAAAATATCTACTAAATATTTAAAAAAAAAATGAGTATGACAGTGTAACAACACACATAAAGGAAAAAACTAAGCATGTATGAGATCCGCTCATTGCGATTCAAATTTTGCCCATCGCTGGTGTACAGTGTTTTAGGGAGCATGATGGCGGGGGGGCATTCAATGACCGTTCGGGTATGTTCTCAAATGTTGAAACATCAAAATATGTCAGAGGTTTAATTGAAAAATACATAAAGACAACGTGGTGTAATTGATACTGTAATTATGGAGGGATCGAGTCTTCCCCCACCCTCTAGATGATATTTAAAAAAAAATCCCATTTCTGGTATGAACTGACTTTAAATCTGTAACAAAATAAATACATATTAAGTACATATTTTGGAATCGATTCGATATGATTTCGTTATAAGTTCCTGGTGGTCTGGAATCGACTTACAAAAAAAAAGAAGTGTTATAGTATTTTGTATTTCTATACAACAGATAATTACTCATCCAATCCCATGCACCTACATATGTACTTCTCAACAATTTCTATTGTTATAAATATTTGTTTAAAACAATTCTATTTACTTTGGATTTGCGGTTTAATCTTTTAAAAAAAAAAATTATAGAGATAAGACTGACTGTTGTAGATTACCTGAAGATATTCATAGTCAATATGTTTTGGCTGCATTTCCAGAAATACATTTTATTACAGTATAAAAAAAATGACTATAATCTCAATTTAATTTTCACTGTATATTCATACATACCTGTTTTTCCATTACAGTTTTTTGACGTTGAATGCCTGCCGGAATTGTATACGAATCAACTGAGTCACCAGATATATCGGTACATTTCAATTGTTTTTCAACTTCTCTCAAACCAGTTATAAGCAATCTAAAAATTTCCCAATGTCCAAAACTTAAATCTAAGACCTTTGAAAGTAATTTTAAAAAAATTAAAAATATGTGGAAAAAAAATTGCAATTTTCCTAATTACCGTTTTCAATTCTATTAAATCACAGTGCATTAAAACACGGCCATTAATTGCATTTTGTTGTAAGGCAAAACTTAGTTTTTCTGTAGTTTCTTTCAGATCTTCTATTAATTTGAGTAGACTACATAAATTATCTACCGATAAATCGGACAAGCGTACTTGTTGTAAAATTTGCTGAATATAAACGAAAAACCATTATAAAAGTGTATTTGGACATTGAAACTATTCCCTCTCAATAACTTACCGGAAATGAACTCATTATTTCAGCAACTGTCGGCTTATCCACATATAGATTGTCCACTGCCATACTTTTCCGTCTCGAACTATCGGCATACCAATTACCACTATTCGGTGGATTATTATATTGATATTGATACGGATTATTAAAATTACTTAGCAATGGCTGATGCATATTACCAATGCTTATAGATTGTGATCGCTGTGGTGGTAATATAGCTTTTTCTGGTATCACAATACCCTCATCCTCATTTGCCTGTTGATCTTCTGTAAATTCATTAAACAGTAACCAGTTTGCCTGAACAAACAACATTAAATACAAATTTACCTTTGAGTACCTTTCTAAAGTATGGATCTAAATTAATGGTAAATGGTAAGAAGATTCGTAGATCTGCTACAAGTAGATCATGTTTGTGTAGTTGAAGAAATGCTTCCAATTTACGTTCATCCCGATCCAACTCTAGCAGTGGTGCCGCTTCTCGTAAACATGCGATTTTAACTTTTACTCTTCAAATAGAAAGACACAATTTAGCAATGATGCCACTTGAAATACAAAATTAATTTACTTGTCATAAACAGATTGTAATGATGCATAGTCATCTAGATTATCTCCACTTTGATCATGTTGTAAAACAATTAAACTAGCTCTAAGGGGCCATTGTTCTGTCAAATTAATCCAGGAACTTAATCTATACCAACTAAAATCAATTTGGAATGCTTTAAGAAGACGAACTAAAATTAAAAAAAAAAAAAAAAAACTATCAAACTGAACTGAAATAATTGCATTTCTATTTCTCTAACCAGTTATATAGATGACATTCATAAGACGTCGCATGCTTCTTGGATTCACATCACTGAAATAATCATCGGTAAGAACAATTTTTGATAAATCTATGGCACCCTGTGGATTTTGACCAACACGATGCAAATTCGAACCAATCGAACTAGCTATCGACTCGGACAATCGTAGTTTTTTCGATCCAGATCGTGGCGCATTTATTGGTGCTCGAAGTTTCTCTGTACTGGCCATTATTTCGGATGCATTAGATAATCGTCGTGCCGATGCCGAAGTACCTAAAACTGGTTCATCCTGTTGTATATCAAGTACATTACGTCGAAACAGTAATGCCGTATTTTGAGCACGCTGCACTTTTCGCAAACCAGAATTTTGCAAATAAACCGGTAAATGAACTAAATTTCGTAGAAAATCATGACCACCAATGCCACCTATAATTGATGATAATCGGAACAGTTACATCTTACTCTGATAATTGTAATAGTACTAACACCTTCTGTAAACAATCGACGACTATTTGCTTCAGCCGCTTTTGCAATTACATGAGGATCAACAGCTAATAATAATACGAATGGTTTATTCGAGGTCGATAGGAGCGTTTGAATGGCATTCAAAACGGTCAATGTCCTTTCAGTGTCGCAAGTATCTAAGGCGTCTACAATTCCTACTAATCGACTTTGTTGTTTTGTAAATGCATCTAAACACTGAAAATAAAAATAATTGTTGTATTCGATTGTTAACTATTGAAAAGCACTAGACAAATTTTACTACTAAGGACTAAGGAGTAACAACTGACGAACTAAAAATATTACCAGAAAAACAATAGAAAAATGTAGAGTTCACGAACAATTTATATCACCCAAATAATTAAGACAATAAGATAGAAAAAAACATAACCAAAAAAAAAAACAAACAAAAAAAAATCCGTGAGATAAATTGTGCTGAGATAAACTATCGCCAGACTGTTTAAGAAAAATATGGTCAACTTACCTTAACCATATCAGTCATTATGGCTACTTCAGTACCAAGTGCTGTCAATGGAGCCCCTTCATTTGTTTTGAGCGTTCGTCGCAAATGTCGACTTTGTGAAAAAAATATTGATGCAATTGCACGAGCCCAAGATTGAATATTTGCCAAGAAACCGGCAAGTAAAATACCACCAAGTATATATAATGCAAAAACAATTCCGTCTCTATGAGCAGCGTATTTAATACAAAAATTCATTTGAAATTTCAGTAGTGATTCACCTGGTATTGTTATCAAATCCGGAATTATCATACAAAACGATCAGCAACGATATCATCGATATTAAACCTAAGAAGCCCAATTCAAAAATAATGATAACAGGAATACAGCACATACGTCTCCATCTCCATCCGGATGATGATTTTACTTGATTTAAAAATAAGAAAAACAAAATCACTTCAAATCTTCTAAAAAAAGTTAGAACTAGGTTTTATTTACTTGGTTTTGGTCTAAATGCACGATACAGTCGAGTTGGCAGTGATCCATAATGTTGTTCGATAGCTTCAAATAACGATGCCAGCATATAGCCAACAGAACTCTCACCAGACGGTGAAGCACTGCTTGCTTCAGCAAAATGAAATCTAACGGGCATTGGTTGTGAGCTACTGTTTGGACCGGGTGGATGACAAAATGCCACTTGCATTATAAGTCGAAGTTGTCCCAGTCTTTGCATAATGCCACGATAAAAATTATACGTCCAATTGATATCGTATTTCTGGCTAGCAAATTTCAATCCTTGAATGGAAATGAACAGAAACGCCAACGCCAGAAGTGCCGTCACAATTCCCCATATATACGACCAAGTACTTAGTCCAACTAGAGCCCCAATTAAAACTGATAAATGCCAACATACCATCACTAATAGCCAAGGAGCTTTTATGGACGGTTCAGCCCATTGCCTGGCAAAACTTATCATTTCATCGCGTAATTTTGCTAACAGAAAACTTTTGCCACTTCCCCATTTGGCATACAATCCGACGGTAATTGGCGTCGAAAGTGTTGGCTCACTTAGTACATCGGCTAACGCAGACGAATAAAGCTCATAGCCCAGCATTCCTTCAGAATCTTCATTGGTATTTAAGCGTCGTGCTCCAAAAACTTGACCCAAAATAGTTTTTTGATGTGAAGTATCCAAAGCATATGGAGTTTCTCCAGCTTTGTTTGCTCTGTACAAAAGTTGGCTATTTTTTGGATTTCTTAGCAACGCTTCAACAATTGCTTTTGATCGTGCTCTCATACCAATATGTAAACATGTGTCACCCCTTCGGTCTGTAGCGCTGACCTTGGCCTTCTTCTCTAATAGCATTTGGACAATTTCCAAATGTCTATTTCGGACGGCTCTTAACAACGGGGTGTCACCGTCTTTTGTAGATAATTCCAAATCAGGATTAGAGGCTAATATAAATTTTACTATACCACTGTGTCCTTTTTCTACAGCTGAATATAAGGCTGTTTTCCGTTCTTTCCCTTGAATATCAACATCAGCGTGCCTTTTCAATAAAGTCTCTACAACAGATCTATGACCATTTTTTACAGCGTGTATCAGTGGAGTATCACCAGATCTATCTTGAATATTAACATAAGCGCCCGATGCTATCAAAGCCGATGCAATTTCATGTAGTCCTTCACGACATGCTATCGTTAATGCAGTCATTCCATCTTTATCTAAAGCATTTACATTTGGTTTCTTTTCAAGCAATAATGAAACGCATTCATGATGACCACCAGAAACAGCAATTAGCAGGGCAGTCCAAGAGTACATACCCGCAGTATCAACATTAGCACCAGATTTAAGAAGAATTTCGACAATATCTGCATTACCTTTTCGACACGCCCAAACAAGGGCCGTCGTACCATATTTATCGCCAACATTTACTTTAGCACCTCGTTGAACCAGCAATCTAACAATATCCGTATGACCCCGTCCGGCCGCCCACAAAAGGGATCCCAAATGATAGTTACCATGTGAAAATATGTCAGCGCCCTTTTCCAGTAGAAAACCGACAATTTCCGTATGACCCCTATATGCACCCCACATTAAAGCTGTCCACCCGCCCATATCACGATGTTCAATATCGGCACCATGATCGATAAGAATCTGTACAACCTCGATGTGACCATTTTTAGTTGCATACAATAATGGTGACCAATTGTCTAAGTCCTCTGCTTGAACGTCAGCCCCACGACCTATAAATTCTCGAACAAATTGTGTAAGTCCTCGGCTTGCAGCGACCATAAGTACGGTTGTACCATTCTTTAAGCGAAAACAATTTCAGGTCGTTAGTACTATTATGGACAAATTAATTATTTATACACAAATTTATTACTTCGTCACGATCGTCCACTGAGAATTGACGAGTGCCTAAATATGTTTTTAATCCTTGAAGATCATTGGTTTCAATATATTGTAGTAGCGCTCGATGTCCCAGCGTACCCATCGAATCGCTACACCGATTTAAGGCCTAAAAATAATTTTTGGATTTGTTGAAATGAAAATTTATTATGACGAATTCAAAAGTCTAAGCTCCCCCCCTTCTGCCTTTTTCAATAAATTCGATAAACCAAAAAAATTATTTTCTACCTTTCACCATTTTTACATTTTTTTTCTTCCCCTAGTTTATGATTGAATGGGAAGAGAAGAGAAAATCGTCTAGACTTCTTCATGCATAAATTGAAGAAAAGCTCGATTTATTCAATAATTTCACAACGCACACTTGATTCTGTCTGATATTTATCATAATTAGATTTATAGGACAAATTATTAAGGATTTCAAGGAATTTTTAAATGTAATGCTTTATGAGTACAGAAACTTAATCCCTAAAAAAAATTATCTTTTAATTTGTCCATACAAAATTGAGGTGTAACTTTTTTCGATAAGTTTTCGCAGTGATATTTGTTTACTTAACTACAAAAATAATGACTAAAAATGTCCTACTTTTGGCAAATTTATGAAATAAAAAATAATATTTTCACATTCAATCAAAAAAAAAAAAAAAAATTACAAAAATTGTTCCCCTTTTCATCGTTTTAATTTAATGCCGTAAGGTACGTCGTATATATTGTCAAATTCGTATGCACGAATTTATTCTTTACATTTTTTTTTTAAATCAAACACGTGCCCATATTAAATGTTATTTAACGCTTTGTACACCTTTTGAATGACGGGCTAACAAATATCACGATCCAAAATCAATAACAAACAATTTTAACGCACGCATTTACAAAAAAATTGTCTAAACAATTTCCAGTGATTTCTTATAGCCACCTAAGTAACTACTTTTTATTTCAGATTTCTTTAGGTGGCACCTAGTGGTTGAGCAGTAAACGAACGAAATCGACATAATTAATGGAATTGATTTTGAAAAGTCTGAAAAACAAAAATGGTTGAAAAATTAAAAAAAAAAAAAACAAAATAACTTTTAAAATAAATTACAAAAATATTTTTAAGTATAATGTTTTTTTTATATTTTCTTTTATAAGAATCTAGAAGGGTCGAGTAGGTAAGAAAAACCTAATAAAATAAATTATTTTTAAGTATAGCTAAAATTAATTCATAAAAAAAAAATCACAAACAATTTTTCAAAAAAAAATCAAAAATTTACTAACATCATTACTGCGTGTACTGTGCAGTGACGAAAAATTCGGTAATCTCAAACGAGTAACGCTTAAAATCAGCTCCTCCAATGGTCCACGCATAATATAAATTTGTTAAGTCTTCACTTTGTTTATATTTAAAAGAACATCACCAAACATTTTTTTTTTCTTATGAAAATATTATTTTACTAAAATTGTTTTACACTTATGAGTATTTAAAAAGAAAAAACAAAAAACACCAAAAAATGCCACACTGATTTATATAGGATTAATTATAAATAATATCAATGACGACACAATTAAAATAAATATTTAACAAATTAATCAACTTTATTGCCGCAGTTTGAGTAGACAAAAAAGTAAACAATAAAAACGTTAAAAAATAAGTCTTTTAAGGCTGAATAAATCTATTTCCTTCATAATAAGATAAATTAGTATTTTCCTAGAGCTCTTTGTCAAACAAACGTTTTTTTGAAAAGTAGGTTGAATTGATCGCGACACATTCTGTTTGTAAACTGAACACATTTGTAAGTACACTTTTTGATTTTATATTAAAACATTTTTTTTTTATGGATTTTCAATTTTTATTAATCAATTTTTTTTTTTTTTTTTTGTGTGAAGTGCGGTAAATTTAATAATCGTCATAACATAATTTTTATTAATTGAATAGTTTCCAAATGATTTGTTTACTAGAAGGTCATTAAACCAGAGAACTCAATGAAATAAAAACTTGCATTACATTTTAAATTCACACACTATGGATCTTGTACATATACACAAATATATATATATATATACAAACGAGTATATTAAAGCTCTTTTATATACCTTACATATAAATATGTTAAATAAAAAAAATCTGAAAAACCGGAGATTAATCACTAATCACTAAATATGTTGCTCAGTGGGTTTTGATTCATGTTAATTCGTTTTTTTTTGTTGTTGTTTTTTTTACTTTTTTTTTCTTTTTTTTTGTTCATATATTAAATTGCAACGAAATGCACACAACAGTAATGTGTTTTCATTGCCGTGCCACAGATAGAACTGAAGAGATTGAACTTAGAGACCATAAAATGTTATTTGACAAGAAAACTCCTATATACATATATGTCGGTACTTACTTACAAGTTACTATTTAAGTATCAAATAGACTAGTCTGACTTGACTACAATTATTTATTGCATTATATATATATATATATATATACATATATGTAACCTACACTATCTCTCACCTGCACTTTTTATGGTATTTAATTGATAAAGTTGTTAAAATTTGTTGTTATTGTTTATAATTGAACAAAAATTGTAAATTGTAGCCATAGTTCGGATCGTGTGTCCATATTATTATTAATATTAATTTTTGCTTGCTCTTTTCAACGTACATATAATAACAAATATATCGTACGGGCATATGGGAGATTTGACGTGCAGAAATGAACGTCAATTAAATTCAACTGAAAATTAATTTGATTGTGATTTTTAATCAAGAATGTACCGCAATCAATTTGTTTAAATTGTACTTTGTTAAAATGCTGACAATCATAAAAAAAAATAAAAATATTATTTTCTTTTTAATTGTGTGCAGAGAGAAAGATACGTTTTGATATTATATACAGAATAAAAATGTTTTCTTAATTGGCAGTAAAATTGATGAATAAACAATGTAAGTAGAGATATGATTATGAAATCATCGTATGGCTGATTGGTCATTTTACGGACAAAAATTTAGGCTAAATTAGTGGCAGTTTGTAAGAAATTCTGCCGAAATGTAATTTTGTTTTGTTTAAGTTCAATAATAACCAGAATTAATCGAAAGTCTAAAAAATTAGGCTTACAGTGTAATGCTTCAAAAAAACGAAGACGCACAAAATATTCTATAAAGCTATCGCCATTAAAAAGCAATATCAATTGATTATTGAAGCTTTTGAAATTATTGATTATAACGTAATAGGTCTAGAACTAGATACTAAAAAGCTTTCAACAACTACATTTCGTAAACGACGCCCTAATACCCAAATTATTATATATTATTTTTGTTTATTACAGACTTTTATAACTAACACTATAGTGTACATAATAATGGGGTCGATTAGAAAATCCTTTAAATAAAAATTTTGAAAATTAACGATAAGTATGGATAGGTATATAGACGTCATTATACTCATTTTAAATGATTTTCAATTCTCTATAACTTTACAGAATATACATTTGCTATATTATGTCATAAAAACATGTTGTGGAGGGACTACTGTAACCTAGCACCTTTTTAACCCTTTCAAGAAAATCATTCAGTGGTGACTCGTGAGAATTATTGATTCTATTATTAGTATAATTAAAAACAACTAAATGTCATATTGACGGAAAAAAATTTGGGGGTTCGACGAACATCTTGGCCGTTTTTTTTACAATTTTGAACTTTCTTAATATGAAAGATATAAATTTGAAACTTTGTATTTTTATATTATTTTAAATTTCCAGCATTTTTTGTCAAATGAACTGTTTGGAAAAAGTTAACCCTTTCATGTTCAAAATGTATGGACCGTAAAGGGTTAACTTTTTCCAAAAGTTTTATTTGCCAAAAAATGCTGGAAATTTAAAACGATATAAAATTACAAAATTTCAAAATCATATCTTTAATATTAACAAAGATCAAAAGCTGAGGTCAAACCACTTGTGAAGATAATTTTATATTTCGTTTGACCAGTACCTACACAAATATTTGTCATCCCAGAAATTTTTAAATTCAACAATTTTTGCACGCGATCCACCCTACTACCTTTTTGTCAAAATTATTTATTATATTCCTATCAGAAATTAATTTTACACATTTAGTTAGTAGAGCATTTAAACAAAATTATTTACATGTTAGTAGTGATAGTGAAGAAACACATAAATATATCTCAAAAAGTGCAATTAGTACAAATAATTCTATAATATTAGTGGTTTAAAGCTTAAAATAAATCTACAGGTGGTAAGTATTAAAAAAATATTACTTCTAGTTTTGAATTGATGGAAAAATTTATTTATAAAAAAAAATAATCAAACAGAATCGTGTATTTAGAAACAATTGAAATAATATTGTTCCCATATTAAACAATATCAAATATTTAATCTAGGATAAATGATTCATTCATTTATCTCAATTTGTAATCGAATATTTTCAATTAATAATTTATACGCGAAACGAAATTTCCCGAAGCATATTTTAATTTAAAGACTATATTGCGACGTTTCAAATTACAAATAAAAATTGCTTCAATCTTCAAATAACAATTTTATTGAATATAAAAATGATTTAATCAGAATTTGCCCGATGTTGCAATATGGCAACGTCCAAAGCACCAACCATTTAATAAATTCACTAACTTATTACGCGGGCACAATTCAGGTTAATATGTCTCACTCCTGACATTTTGTTCAATACCGTTTTGGGAATCTAATCTCTTTGATTGTAACTAGCCCAATATGTTCTTCACTAATTAAATGAATAACATTTTGAGCATGCGATAGGACACAGGATTTTTAATTTTGGTTTTAATAAAAAATAAGTTAACAGTTTTTTTGTAAAGTCAAATTCTAAAGTTCAACAACTTAAAGAATGAAAAAAACCGACTCTGAATATAATACATACTACGAGTTATCTGAATAAATGGGTATTTTCCAACCATACCCAGTCAAACATGCAAAAAAAAAAAAATTAAGGTTAAAGGGGTTAATTACATTGATATGTATTAGTTCTACACACGCTGCTCATATGATATTTACATAGCTCCACCAAAAAAAAAAAAAAAAAAACAGAGATTCGTTTCCAAAACCACAACACCGCATATAAGAAGACCTATACTAGCACAGAGCGAAAAAAATGCAGTGATTAAAAAGTACTCTTAGATATCTAGATAAATATAAAATGCACCATATAAATTATGTGTGTAGTAAAAAAAATATGCCAGACAAAAAAGAAAAAAAACACCAAAGCCCATTCCGATTGATTTAATATGCCAATAAGTAAACGCAAAAAAAAAAAAAGAAAATTATAATAATACCGTGTGAGAATTTGAAAACCGACGTAGTCCAAAATAAAATTGAGAAAAACGTCTTTGACTATTATTATATAGATGATCATGTTGATCGACGCCAGTTACAATTAACGATGGTATCGGTAAATTCAGTAAACTGTTGGAATGATGATGATGATGATGATGATTTTTTGGTTCATTTGAATGTGAAAATTCATTGATTGATGTGGCCGGCTGTCCAATTGCATTGAGTAACGATGAAATCTCCTCCGGCGAACCAGTTGCCGGACGGGATACATTTTTCGTCGGTCCATGTAGTTCTCGTATTAGTGTTTTCACATGATCAAAATCATCACTTGGCATCGTTTATGCTAAACTCATATAAGAAATTTGTTTATGTTTTTTTTTTGTAAGTATATTGTTTGTTTGTTAATTTGTTAAATTATACTAATGAATGTGGTTAATGTCGAATGATCATTTCTCTATAGATGTTTCACAATAACAATTACATATTTAGATAATAAAATTAATAATTATACTTAAGACAATTATTACAATGTAGGTCAAATGCAATAAAATCTTGTGTTCTGCGTGTGCTTGAGTGTGTGTGTGTGTATGTCACATTAATAATAACGCGTTTTTAAAAATGAATCCTTCATTTCTCTTAATAGAAAATTTGGTTTTTCCCATGACGACTTAATAAAAAAAAAATGAAATCATTTATTATAATATTATTGTAAGTAGGCAAAATTGATGACATACATACAGTGATGTGCAAATAAATAAGTGTAAGGCATATTTTATATGAAAAACTCGAAATTCAGTAATTTCTTCTAATTGTTAGGATTGATATCTGAAATATGAAAAAAATATGGAAAGGAAACAAGAACAGTTGCAGGATACCTGTTGTGCAAAAAAAAAAGTAAGTGTGGAAAATTTTAAGCCATGAAATGCCTTATTAAAACCAAAATCTATTACTTCATACCTTTAAAAATCACATTCTAAAGTGAAAGAAATAATTCATATGTTTAGTTTGTGATTTTTATCAGGCATTTCATGGCTTAGAATTTTCTGCACAACTGTTCTTATTTTCTTTCCATATTTTTAGAAAATATTAACATTTAAAAATAATGAATAACTGCATTCATAGATTTCTCAGGAGACAAATTCTGGTCGTAATTTACGTAATCTGACGTTTACGGCTACGTATATGCACAAGAAAATTGTATAAATGTGTTGAGCAATTTGTATCAA
>JANSTT010018433.1:0-13850 GCA_026745375.1 Platyura marginata
GTAGTTCAGAAAAGTAATTTTTCTTTTGTTTTCATATCCAAACATAACAATTGAAAGAAAAACAATATGGATAATATAATTATAAAATCTTCAATATAATAGAATATTTGTATAATTTTATTAGTCAAATTTTATCGATGTTACTTATACAATTACTTTATGCTGTATTACAATAAATATCAAAAAATTGAAAAAAAATTTAAAAAAAAAATTAAATTGATAAATAACCAGATTTATACCATTCAGGTTTTCGGTTGGCATAAACAATACAAAGGTTATCTATCAAATTGATGTAAAACACGTTTGGATATGAAACTTAATTTCTATTATAAACTATAAAACAGAATACATAGAAAATAATAATATAAAAGTAGTTACACAATTATGAATAACGCAATAACTTTTTAAGAGACCGTTTTAATATAAAATAATTTGCAAAAGTGCTTTTTTTTTGTTAAAATAAGAGAATAGCTCTGAAGTACTTTTATTGTGTGGAGTTTAAATTATGATGCAGCTTTTTAATAAATTGTGTTAGTTGAGTATAAGTGGGTATGTGATAATAATAAAACACTTAGCAACTAAGCCAACAAATAAATAAAATGAAGTCGTGGTTTCATTTAAAAAATGAAATTTAGTTGAAAAAGATTTCGAGGATGTTTTAAAAAGCTGTAATAAAAACCTCTAAAAGAATAATTATTATTAAATCCTTACAATTAAAAATAAGAAAATAGGATTTTCTACAGTTTTTAAAAAATATTGAGAAGTGACTATAGATTATTCGATGATTCGTTTCATATTTATTAAGAGTTTTATGAATTTTTTTCATAATGTAAGCTAAATATTTAGTAAATGACCAATTTTGGTTTTAAAAAAAATTTAAATAATAATAAAAAAAACAATAAAACTAAAATAAAAATAAATGAAAAAACTCACCACTGTAAAAAGAATTAGCGCGTCGTCGTGTGTCTCTTTTTGTATAAATAGATTGTTGTAATCCAGGGGATGAAATGGATTTTTTCGGAACCGCATTTGGTCTATTAAACCCAGGCGGACGATATCTTGCACTTTTGACACTGTTTGGCAAAAATTGATATACGCTATGCGATTTTTGCATTGTCGATGATTGTTGCAGATTTGTCGTTGATAAACGTGGCAACGAATTTGTGCTAGCTGAAGACGTATTTTGCAAACTTCTTGGTAATGTTGATCTTGTTGAAAAATTATGTTCCTCTTCTGATGTATTATCATCCGAATCACATGTTGAATCTGGAACACTAGACCTTCGTCTACTTGTTCGGTTACTAATAGTTGAATTCCATAATTTTGAGGAATCTATATCTTCATCACCACCAATACTACCACAACTTCTAACACGATCTAACTGTTCGCGACTTAAACTTTTATGATTAAACAGTAAGTCTCCGGCCGATCGACGTTTAGCAGCTAAAGCGGACGCCGATGATGAATTGTCTTTATCTAAAAACGTCAATTTTGATCTTGAATCACCATTGGCAAGAAGAGCTGATTCAAAACTACCACGCCACGAAAATCTTTCATAATCACTGGCTTCCTTTTCTTCGCCGGCTGTGTCGCTAACACCACTACTTGACTGATGATGTGATGGCCGACTACCGCTAAGCAGTAAATCATGCGATTTACTTCTGGGCAAATTAATATAGCCCAAACCTTCATTTTTTTCTAGATGACTATCAGATGTGCTGTCATCATCTTCAGTTGTTGTTGCGGATATTTTTTGTTGTAATTTTCGATGATACCGAGCAGCAACTTTTGGCGATGTACTGGCATGAGATTCACCACTGCTAACCTCATGCATAAGAGCAACAAGTCGAGTACCTATGTGACTCATAACTTTTGCAAATATTGGAGGTGATGTATTGGCTGTTTCAGATTGAACTTCATCTGTTGTTGTCGTTGTTGTTGTCATTTTTGAAAAGGAAGCAACTAACTTTTGATACACCAATGCTGTTTCGCGGTTGAGCCCTTGACTATCGTCAAAAAGTCCACCATCACCACGATCACCTTCTTCATCACCAACACTAGAATCGAATTTTTCAATAATTTCCTGACAACTAGCTGAAATCTGTTCTTGAAGTTCGGACTTTCTAGATGCTATGGCAGCTCCTTCTAGATCTGAACTAGTATAATCTGATGAATCGTATGAATCAGACCAAGTATCTTCACTGCTTAAATATTCAACAATTTCTCTGACTTGTTCATCATTAATACCTGGTACAGTCTTCATAAGCCTTGTTAGTTCACTTTCGAAATAAATTAGCTGAGGAGGTTTATTTTTATTTCTAGGTCTAGGAACTGGAGTACCGTTTTTAGGCGTATTCGATTCACTAACAACTGGAGTTGAAGATTTTGAACAATTTGCAATGTTTTGTGCATTTGCACTAGCTGCAACTAAAGTTTTAAAAAACTGTCTCATTTTTGACATCATTAAATTAGTTTCCTCATCTGAACTCCAATTATTAAAACTATCTTTTCTAGTTAGTGCTACATAGGATGGAACGTCTAACTTAAGAGCATCATTATGTTCTGTTTCCATTGGATCTCGGATTTCTTCGACAATTTCATCAAGTTCAATTTTTAGTTCTGGTGACTTGACTGTCTCATCATTTTTCAATAAATCATCGTTGCTTCCAATAAAACCACTGTCACGACTATGCTGTTTTTTTGATTGAGCTAAATTATTTGCAGGAAGTAAAAAGTCAGGCTGTGGAGTTATAGAATCTTCATCGTCTGATACAGTTATATCAAACGCCCCAACAGGTAGATCAAAAGATTTTTTATTTTCTTCAATATCTGTTCGTTTTTTGTTCTGTTTCTTACGTTTAAGAGTGTCATTTTGTGTATCTAACTTGTCTAAATTTATCACAGTTTCATCACATGTGTCTGTTTCAGATGAATCTATAGAATCATTTGAATTTTCCATTAGTGAAGTTTCATTATTATCGTTATTAGCTGTTAATAGATTATCTAATGAAGAATTATGAGAACGAGGCGTACCACGAGCTCGAACTAGTCTTTTTCTTCGTTGTTCTGGACTTGGTCGACCTTCACTATCACTACCAACACTGCCGCTTCCGTCACTATCGTTTTGTTCTGTAAAGCCCATAAAACCGGTTAAAAAATATTTTTCTAAACGTGACGATGCTAATTCAGCCGAATTATTTATATCTCCACCAGATTCATCCGCTCCACCCAATGAATCGATTCCTTCACTACAAATACTGCTACTTTCTGATATGCTGTCATCACGATTGTCTGATGAATTTAATATTTTTCCATCACCTAAACCATAGAAAAAATATTTTTCCAATTCAGATGCCGAAATTCGATTTAATTTTTTATCATTTGGTTCAACTTCACTTTCTTCACAACTTTCTTCAACAATGGTATGCAAAGTAAAATCAATAGCCGATCGATTGAAACCACGAAGCACTTCTTCCCTATCGATCGTTGAACATAACGTTGATTCTTCATTTGATTCCACAT
This sequence comes from Platyura marginata, assembly GCA_026745375.1. Classification (NCBI taxonomy): domain Eukaryota; kingdom Metazoa; phylum Arthropoda; class Insecta; order Diptera; family Keroplatidae; genus Platyura; species Platyura marginata. The sequence goes on from JANSTT010018433.1 coordinate 3,523, forward strand.
CAGATTCGGTTGCAGTTGTTGTTGCAAATTCTTCTTCATCATGGCTTACTTCCTCGACCCACGAATCATCATCAGCCAAACCGTCTTCAAGGCAAACAACGGCCGAAAGCGTATCCGAACCTGTAACTACAGTTACATCATCACACACCAATACACTTTCACCTTTATTTTTCACTTGAGCACATTCATAAGAGGCTGACTTTTTATGATTTTCTAGATTAACATCATTTTCTATTGCACTAGGAATTATTCTCACGGGACGTCGTAATGGTTTCGACGATGACGCAACCGTTGGTAATTCCTCTTCCAATGAACGAGTATAATATCCCGAAAAATTGTTGAGCTCATATTGTTTTTGTTCCAGTTGACTATTTGTATGTTGAACAATAACTGAATCTTCATCGGATACTATACGCGTCATATCCGTGGCAACTATGCTCACTTGGGCAGTATGACGGGCGTCTTGTGTTATCATAACTAGACTCGTATATTTCGCGCCGCAGCCATGATCATCCGTACAATTTAAAAGATCGTGTTCAACTGTTTGCACTGTTAATTCAGTGGCAATTTGATTCGCGTTGTTGTTGTTCGTAAAACAACTACTTTCACAGGTATACCCACCATCAGCCATTGTATTTACGTACTCTGTTTGTACACCTGGAATGGTGGGGCTATTACACATGATGTAGTCGTTCGACTGAATCGACATTGATGTACATTCATCCACAAAATGTTCGTTTTGTTGCTTTTGTTGCTGAATACTATTATAGTTGTTTATATCAGCGATTTGTATTTCTTCGTCTCTTATTAATAAACTCGATGCATTCGTTTGCATCGGCTGCACCAACAATGTTCCGCCTTCGTCATTTGGCAACAAACTGGTTTGATCATGTGCAACAGAAACAGCAGCAGAAGCGACTTCAACTTTCGCTTGTTCATTATAGTTGTTTTTATTTAATTGATCGTCAATTGCATTCTTATCATTGTTAATCAATGAATTTGATGATCGATCATTGCGCACTACTGATGTGGTTTGAATATTTGGCGTAAATAAATTCGTCGGTATGTCAGTAGAATATTCTGAATTTATTTCCGTTGTGATGTTCGATTCATCAATTCTTTTATCTTTGTTTAGCGATAGTATACCGCCCCCTTGAAGCCATTCAATACTATTATGAGTCTGAAGAGGTGTATTACCCATATAGTCAATTGAATCATCAATTTTTTCTAACACACAATTTGTTTCAAATTTAAAATTTCCCACCGGTAATGCACATGTCATTGCAATTGCACTACTGCTGCGATTTAAATTACTCTCAAAATGCTGCCAATTATTGTGAACATTGATTTCTTCTTCTGCGCTACTTGGATGATCATCAAGGTCAAAGCATTCGTTTGAATTGTTTTTTAATTGATTATTTTCTTTGTTTTCATAGCTTAGATAGTGTGCTGCATCAGTATCTTGTTGTACTGATGATACACACGAATTATCGTGCACCTCAAATGGTTCGACAATCATCAATTCACTTAAATTACTATTATTTGATTGCATTTCGGATTCGTTTGGTGTACTAATTAATAATGGTTGATGATTACAGTTAATTGAATAGTTTATAGTGCTATTACCATTTGTTTCATTAGATTTAAGATCTGGGTTAATTTCATTATCCGAGAGTGGTTTAACATAACGCAAAACAATTCCATTTTCGCCAATATCTTCATCATCATCGTCGTCAATTTGATTATCGTCATTATCAGATTGGCTTAAAATTGGAGTTTCACTCAAGGGTTTAACATAGTTCAAAATAATTCCACAATCCTGTTCCGTATTTGTATCATTATCGGATGAATCATCTATTGAATCAGCATTTGAACTATGTGAATCTGTATCAGATGATGAATTATTTTTATTGACAACAAATACTTTGTAGAAACTCTTTGATTTTGGTCGACGATCGGCTACAGTTCCGGTATCATCGCTATCGGTAGCTTCACCACCTGAAGAACTAGGATCTTCTCTGGATGAACTGGAAAGCGACAAACGATCATCCAGATCACTAATGCACACATCACTAGATTCACTTGCTATCGTATCACCATCATTTTCATCATCATATTGTTCGTCGACATTGGCAGACACATTATAACTACGTTTAGTTGATTTTTCAAATGTTTCGTCGTCTGAGTTCGACTCTGATGATGATGAAAACAAATTTTCTGATAACAGATAACCCCTAGACTCCGTGGCATCAAATTTACTTTTATCAATTGAATGCATATCAATTACTGGGCAACTATTTGTATTTTGACAAAACACATCTGTTTCATTATAAACACTATCGTTCGATGATGTTTCTACCGCAACACTGAATGAATTTTTAATTAAATTTAAATCAACCGTATTCACTTCACTGCCACTACTACTTATGTCAACGGCCTTTGTGTTATAGTTGCTGCTATTATTGTTGTTCGGTTGTATGACTTCTTCTACATTAAACCGATGATTGCTTAGGTGTATTGGATTTTTGTTATCGCTTTGCAAACAATTACAATTATCGATATTATTGTTATCCGTGTGACAATTTGATAACAATATAATTTCGTTATCACTGTGGGGAATATTCGATAAATAATTTTTTGTATTGTTTTTGACTTCAGCATCATCATCATTATCTGTTCGAATTTTTTTTAATATACATTCAGTTAATGATGACCGTGGTGATGGTAATTGGTCAACCGTTTTACCAGTACTGTTGAGATTGAGGCTAGTTTCTTGATCACACAAGATATGTGCACTGTTGCAAAACATTCCCGTAACTTGTTCTGTTTTTTTTTGTTTTTGTTGGTAAAGTTGTGGTGATGGTTGCTGCTGTTGCTGATGCTGTTGTTGCTGTTGCTGCTGCAATTGCTGAATATCATGTTTCTGCTGATGTAATTGTTGTTGTAAAAGTAAACCTGGTGCAGCAGTATTCCACAATTGAAATATATCAGCTGCTTGCTTTTGTTGAATTGCACGCAAATGTAAGTTTTCGCTATTCTCCTCAGCATTAAATAATAAATCACTTGGTTTCCAATTTCGGAAATCGGCTATTGGTACCGGTATTGGTACAGGCACAGGAATTGGTACATAGTGTGGTGTACTACCACAATCGCATTCTTTTCGATTTGATGAATCATTGCAGTGAAGTTCTTTGCTTGAATGTCGAAATGTTCTCTTGTTCTTAGAAATATTTTTCTTTTGAAAAAATCTATGAGTAAAACTATCCGAACTAAGTGGCGACGAACTTTCATGCTGAACCAATGCTTCCTCATCGGTACCCGTATCACTTTCACGTAGTCTATGTCGCAACAAAAAAGATGTGTCCGATAGACTCTTCCGAAAGAACAGAGGTGATACCAGTGGTGATGCATTAACTATTTTTCTTCTTGACACAGGCGAATCATACGGAGATGTAGATATTTCTTTGAATATTGTTTTAGTTGTTGTAGCACCTGGCTCAAAATAATCCCAATCACAATCATCTAACGAAATACTAGTTCGATTATTGATTGATGATGTTGAACTACTGTCATCGAATTCTTCTTCCCGGCTGGATGAATCCGAACTTATGAATACCAATTTGTAATCGTCACTTTCTGGACAAAACATTTTTAAATTGCTATAGTTTTCATAATCTGACGTATCGTCCTGCATGGCTGAAAAATTCCGATTACGGTATCCAAACATTTCACCTAAATTTAATAAAATGAATGCATAAATTAATAAAAAAAAAAAAAAAAAAATCAAAATAATTAAATTAATTATTCGTTAATATGCACTACCAGTCACCACAAATTTATTTTTATGTTTTTGTATAGCAATTGATATTATATTTTTAATTAATTTGTTAGGTACCTACATAGACATACCTAGAAAAGTAATTTTAAATGCGGATGTTATTTATTACAATTATATAGAATTATTGCAAAACATATCATTATTAATTTGTTTTGTTTCAAATTAATTAATTAAAAACTGTAATTTTGCACTGCACTTTTATAAAAAAATCATAATTTTTTCAAATATTTCCAATTTGCATGCGGCTTTACTTAGTTGAATTCTTCTTTTTTTTTGGATTAGAAAATGAATACCACAAAGTAGATAATTTTATGTGTACATAAGTTAAGTAGAGACTAAAGATAAATTGTATAATTTGTTAAGAAAATATGCACACATATCAATAATACACCACATTATACATATCGAGGATTCGAGATTCGTGGAGATGGTTTTATAAATGTTTGCATCGGATACACAACAAGTTCGGATACTTAATATTATGCGGATTTTATATGCATTTATCATAGTATCGTAGACATTTTTATCAAGGTTACACTACATGTATTGTATGCACATACATGCATATATGAGTATAATACATAAAGGACATAGGATATACACACATATGCACATAAATAAATATTAATATTATATATGAATTGATTATACATATGCATATGTGGAATTAATTAATTTTCTTCGTATCAATGTATTTTAACATATGTGTATGTATGTATTAGTGATATTTGAATTAAAATCTTTGAGAATTAATAAATTACTAATGGTGAAATTAACGTAATTTCCACATATTAAATTTTAATAAAATGTAAACGTACTTTAAGTATTTTATTTATTAATAATTTAATTGAGACTTCAGTATTATTAATTAATTATTTAATTGTTTAAAATTGTACAACACAAATCAAATTTAATCCAATAACCAATTAATTTTTACATGATTTCGTTTAAAGAATTAGATCAGACTGACAATGAAAAAACTAAAAGCTATGACAGAGTTATAATACAAATAATTTAATACAGAATTTAATAAGAATGGCAATGCGAGGCGTTTGAATTTTATTAAAAAATCTCGAGATATATTTACTTTATGAAAACAAATTCGCGCCTACATGAACAGGATTGCATTCAATAATACCTACCTATCAATGTGCCCACACTAATTACTCTTATACTCTTGGAATTGTACATATAAATTATGGTGGAGTGTTTAATGTAAATTGGAGATAAATTATTTTTAAATTGTATCTGATTTTCTTAAAAAAGTAGAAAAACCAACATATTACACATAATAACATATACATTACATATAGGGGAAGCCCTCGCCATAAATACAGGCAAAGTCATGTGGGGTAGTCGTAGACGTGCCAGGGGCACTGAAAGACCTCAAAAGTAAAAAAAAGATAGCTAGCAAATAAAATGTATGATGATAGAAAAAATTGTACCTTTAGTGAGAAAATACTTATATGGCTTGTACCTGTTCAGTACATGTAAAATATTTTTCATTTACCTATGTTCTGCGTTATAAAAATTCAAAGCGAAATATATTAAAATAACAAGGGTGCTAAAAGAGCTAGGCGCGGGCCTACTTATATAAGATAGTTTTCTAAAACTGTTGTATCTCTGACATCCTTAACTTGAAGTTGAAAGATTGACGCCGTTGGATATTTATACAGTTGAACCTTGTTTATTCGGACCTCATTAAACCGGACTTCGCTTAATCCGGACAAGCATTTAAAAAAAAAAATAATAAAGAAAACAAACAAAAAATGGGATTAAAAAGCTAAATTGAAGCTGTAAACTACACATTTATCGGTCTTCTATTGTTTTAGTGAGAGAGTGCTTGTGAATGAATCTGGACCATCACGTTCTACATAACTTAAAGTTAAACTGTATGACTTATAAATTATCATGTAAGTTGTAAGTAATTGATTTCTTTCCTATGGATTTATTTACCTTTTGCATTTCTTGAAGAATGAAGTAAGTGTTTTTCGTTATTGTATGTACATACAGGTTGTTTTAACTATTCATTTAAGTAATTAATTTTAATCCGGATTTTCATTATTTCGGACAATCTAGAGCCCTAATTAGTTTGGATTAACGAAATTCTACTGTATTATGAAATTTAATAAATTTAAAGGTAAATTAATTAATATGAGATACTTTATAATGTAAGTAATATTATAGTATATCTCATATTATGGAACTTTGAATTGTAAAAACAATGTCTATAGTAGATGTCAAGAGCTGATTTTTTCAATAATATTCCCGTTACAGTTACATTAAAATAAATTATTTCAATGTGTTTGCTTATAGGTTAGCGACATTTAAGAAAAACCAAATTGCGTCCTTTTACACACTGTGGTCACAATTTATTATGTATAAAATCTGACCGCGCTCTGTGTGCCCGGCTTCATACATAACTATACATATGTGTATTACAAAAGAACGCTTTATCGTGCGATCAAAAAATAACAGATCGCGGCGGGCAGACTGCCCTCTATGTGCCAGTACCTTAAGTGTCATATTACCACCTTTACATTTACTTTTTATGTTTGTATAGACGGGCGTGTTAATAAAAAAAAACATTTAAAAACCAAATTTTGTCTTTTTAATTCTCCAGCTCGTACCAGTTTTCATTTTAATATGTTTGTAGGATTAATTTTTTTTAAGTAAGTAAACAGTTTAAGTAAGTAAATTCATATTTATATTTTACCTTAGTCATGAAATGTAATAAAAAATAAACACCACATTCTGAGTTTTAAAAAATAATGCATCTCCCCAAGCTTTTCCTGAAATAACTCCTCTGAGTACATGGGACCAGTATGGTGATTTGATTTTATTTAGTTTTTTTAATTATGATGTAAAAACCAGTAAAGAAGGAAAAATTGACTACGCCGATTATAATATTATACCCGTATGAGTACTTGTTTATTATTTACAAATTTGTCCGTGTCTATGTTGTCGGTACAATTGAATTATTAATTATACTTTTCAGCATACAAAGTAAAAATAAAATACAAATAGAAACAAAAGATAAAAATAAATACCAAAGCAGAGAAGCTAAAAGGAAGAAAAAGAAGCAAATAAGGGAAGATTAAAGTCAAAATTAGTCCGAAATAGGATTTGAATAGAAATGGGTAACGCTGTACGTTTTACGTGTGCTTATAAAGCCAGATAACGTTAAGTTAAGATTTCTTTAATAGGCCAAAACGTTCCATTCACTATCATTATTGGGCTAGTATTAAGCATTTTACTCAATATAAATTTGTTTTAATGAAAAAAATTGATTTAGATAAACAACAAAAATAAGCATTTTTTCTAATAAACCAAAAAGTCTTCCCCCAAACCTTAAATCGTTCAATCGATTTGACTTTTATGTATTTTTCATTTTCATCTCCATAAAAGTATATCAGTTAAACTCACCATACTGTTTTACTGGTTTTAAAAAAACTGGACCATACCCACAAATGATATTTATAAACAAAAATTAGAAAAGTTCCCATTAATTAAAGCGACATTTAACCTTCAAAAGAAAATTTTAAATGTCGCGTTACTAATTATAAAGTCGGATGGCTGTAATTCCGTTGCTACTATGTCTGTATGTGTATTGTGTATGCATGCAGGGCCATTACCTTACGCTACAATAAAAGAGTAAAGCTTTGATTAACAAAAGCTTTACCGAAAATTAAATTCTCAAAGGTTTTACATCATTTTGTTGGGATATTTTAATTGAAATTAACAGGAACGCAAATATTTTTCTGTATAACTAAGTATGTATGTATATAAATACAATACCTAAGCTCATGTACAGTACATTGTGGTCGGATATAGTATATGCTGACTAATTAGGTATATTTTGTACCTATATATTAAATATCTCATATGAAATGTATACATATGTATAATAAGAACCAGATAGGGGAGGGGAGGGATGTGTGTGGTGGGCTTGGGCTCCGAATTATTAGAACGCTCCAAAAAATTCATAGCTTTATGGAATGTTAAGTGCTTCGGCTTTTTGTTAGTGAATTGAGTTGTGTTAGGATTTTAATAAATATTATCAAGTTGTTTAATTATTTTTTGACAGTTAATAATAAAATATAACTAAGTGACCATCATCAACCCACGCAAAATAACCAAAATATGGATAAACTGCTGTTCTTCGTTTTGTCAAATTCATACAAGAAATGTGAGAACAGTTTGTAGTAGGTTTGAATGGGGAATGCTATAAGGGTTAACTACGGTTTTTAAAATTTTTATATATTTTCAACAACTAAAATCTTCTGCATTTTAACTTTTTTCCAAATTCATATAAGAAATGTGATGAAAAAGCACAAAATCGCCAGTAATTTTGTATGGAGGGGATTCTATATATGTATAAGGATTAATAATTAATCTTTTGCATCTCCATATGTACTACAAGGAATAAAAACTTCTTCATATTCATGATTTTTTTTTAAATTTTGTTATTTTGATAGAGCACATTTTCAATATTCGCCGCTCTAGGCATTTTAACCAATCAAAAAAAAACAAGCTTCTAGCTCAACAAGTTCTTGGGGTATAACAACAAGCGAGTCAGCGAACCGAAAATATTTATTGGTTTTTTTTTTTAATTTTTACATGAAACCAAAGCTTCCACTTTATATTTCAAATACGAGTAGTGGAAGGATAAAAAGGCGCCTCATATTCTAACTCTTTTTTGTGGTGTGGAATGAAACAGGCATAGTTGATGACAATAACATTATTGTCGTTACAAATTAAAAAGAAAACTGACTAAATCTATAGCACTCAACAACAAAATTGAACTGTAAATACATCCAAATAATGCTGCTCAATATTTGTGAAGTCCATTTTTATATGTTATATGACAGTTTGCAATTTGTACCAGAATATTATACACATTGTCTAGTTAATAGTAATAAAGCAAATTGAATTTTATTTTATTATTACGTGTATCCCACCGACAAGAAACTATGTAATTGTGTATTGACATAGGCAACAATTTTTACCTACGAAGAATTGTGGGTCTGTTATGTTACATTGGTATAATGTACGTGAATCCATATAACTATCAGGCTCTGTAGTATTTGGATAATCACATCATTGTTTTTCCAGAAACTTATATAGTTACATATGTATGTAGATCCCTTTATTATTTTAGGAATGCTGTCTATAAATCTATGATAACTAACTACTTAAAGTAAATAAAGGTATATACGAAAATAAATGACCTTCAAACTTCATTAGGTTATAAAATGTTATTATATCGAGAAACATTAATGGTAAGACAACTTTTCGGTTCATTGTCACAATAAATGAAAAAAAAACAATTTTTTTTATATAAATCATGTTGCTTGATTGCATAACAAATGGCTTTGTTTGTCACGTTTACCTTTATCTCTCCTAAATTCAGAACAAATCGATCGCTTTGGAATAACTTTTACCCTTAGGCTGGTTGATAAGGTTAGACGAGCCGAACAAAGCATAAGTAGGTACATATAAGTATCTATTACAAATTTTATTTTTGAAATGTGTTTTAATACCGACTCCAAAATATATAGAACAATTTATAACTAATTTATAACTAAGTATTTACTACAAATACATACATTATGTATATGCAACTAGCAATGGTCAAAAATAATCTGGCTTCCCTTATTTCTAACAATTGTAACGTACATATGTATTTTATTTATAAATATAGTAGGTGCGTATAGGGGTAAATTATTCATTTATATCATCTTAATCTTGTTTTCAAACCTTTTCTCACGTAAATTTTTACTAATTAACGTGAGTTTCTTTATTGTTGAGTTAATTTTCGACAAAATACGGAGTATCAACATAAAAGCAATATTTTTACTATTATTAAGTAATCTTTCTTGTAAAATTGACATTTTTTTTATTATAAAACAATAAAAGTATTGTCGATTAATTTAAAAAAAATCTTTAATTACATGTGCCTATTGTTAGCGTAGTTTTTTTTTATGTTGATCCTATTAAAATATAAAAGAAATCTGTTATTTTGTCAAAAAATAGTAGTTATAATTATTGTAAAAGTCCAAAGTAATATTAATCCAGAACTCAAATTTAACTTGTATGTTTTCCATAGGATGCATATACATAATCTTTTAGAAGAAGTGGGCTATATTGCGGAAAAAAGATGAGATTTTTTTATCATTTTAAATTTGAATGAGCCTTCCTATTAATTTATTACAAGTGTAATTGTTGATCCCATAGTCGAGTCTCCTTTATCAACCCTATTTGTTCTAAAATATGTTATTTATTAATTCCTATTCCATATAAACAGAGGCATATGTATACAAAGGTGTATATATATATATATATTACACTCGAGGGAAATACTTTCAGGACGTGTTCCTGCGATCGATTTGAGCAAAAAATTGCACAGGAAGGGGGGGTCTAAAATTAACCGTTGGGTAGGTGGAATGATTTTAATTTTGAGGGATCAAAAACTACGTTTGTGCTTATA
>JANSTT010018434.1:0-13849 GCA_026745375.1 Platyura marginata
GAAGAAATAGTTAGTATATACAGGAGAAACTTTCTAGGGGGGTTCAAATCTAGTAGAAAAAAAAGGTCCAAACGCTCTGGTTTAGTATACATATTGTTGCGATTTTCCCTGACTTTTCCTTCAGTCGAAATCAAAATCAGTTCTGATGAAGAACAAAACAAACCAAAAACTGCAATACCTTGTGAAGGTCTTCTCACTTGGCCGGTTATACGAACTCTCACCTTCCCACACCGTTTTTTATCTACTACGTTTTTAATCTACTCCATTATTCTGATAACTTTTTTTTTATTGTCGGTGTTTTGAGGGACGATTATATTGTATTTGCGTAGCTTCCATAGAGATCACCTTTCGTCTAGAGTCTAGACTCTCTAGATCATCGATAATTACTGCACAACTTCGGTGAGCATTCCACGGCTCCACATCCCGATATATGTTTTTCAATGAACTAAAATTTCAATAGAATCAAATATAAATTTTATAATTATAAAATTTTCCTATCAAAGTTACAATATAGTCTTTGTAGTCTATGTACGTGTAGGTGATTCATAAAAAAATACACTCCATCATAATCATCATCCGTTGTAATTGATTCATTTTGTCTTTTATGCGTAATGTTTAGATTTGATGATTTGTCACGTGATAAATTGTACTTATATTAAAATTAATTTGATAATACTTTATTAAAAGTTATAAATCACAATAATAAACCCATAACGTCCATATGTGGTATGTATACATTTTGCCAATATAAATATGGCTTATGAAAGCATCAGAAGTCATAATCCAATGATTAAAATAGATAATAAATTTGATACTTCCTTACCATTCAACCACCCTATTAAATTAAATCCATTGCCATACCAAATTTATCGACAAACTATATTTATTACGGGCAAATCGAAGAAAATGTAAACATACAAATCATGGAATATTATTATCCGCCCCCGTAATTGCTATTCAGAAACTTTTGATCACTTGGTTGCTCATAATAAGGGATAACTATTAAATTTGTACACTTGGCACTCTACATTTCACGGTAGGATGATGAAATCATTCCTATTGTTCCTGCGTACTCAAAGTTTCAAAATGCCTTGCAATCTCTATACGTATTCGTATAGCCTTGATATATACCAGTGGTACACCCATGGAGAGCATATAAACCGAGCGTAAAATATTGCTATACATATATACCCGCTGTTAAATGTAGGGTGTAGGTTTTCTGGTTTCATTGAAGGATTAAGCAATACAAAAGGACAAAATACTCATAACAGTTTTCGATAAATGTCTGCTTTTATTGTATGAATTTATATTAAGCACCCCCTTTATTTATTTGTGTGGATATATCAGAGGCTTAGAAGTTCTTACTTCAGCAATTTTGAATTTTGACTTGTATAAAGAAAGATTAAAAAGAATTATATTGGCCAAATTGTTAGTTGGTAGACGATTAAAAATTCGCGATTTATATATGCTGAAGTGTTTGTACTTTATATTTTGTTCCTACAACAAGAGTATTGTATATGCATTGCATATTACATCTACAAGAATATGTACAAGTACATACCTACACAAAGAAATATAGCTTGGTAATTTTTGTAGAAAATTATCCAAACAGCCAGTAGCTAGATGGTGGGAGATACAATAAAAAAAGAGATTCTTTTAAATGGTTGGATTAGGGATTTAATGCCCTGTTTTATGTTCCTGCATCCGCCTTGTTATATATTATTACAGAGATTTAACTAAAATGTTAAGGATCGTTGAGTTTTTAGATTTGATTGTATGAATTTCATTTGATTCGTTCTTTTATAATAAAATAACCACTATACCAACAACTATAAACTGACATCCTTTCATTCATTCATATGTAATTATTGTTATGTGGATGTATTATTACTATATATGTACTTACGTTTTAAATTATTAGTATTTTAAAGCTCTCGTGGAAACAATTATAAGTAATGGTTCATCCAAGCGCATCTTCGGTTGTTACACTCTTTAATAATTAAAGTAGCAACAAAAATCACTGAAATAATTAAGAAAAAATATATTTATACGATCAGTAATCAAGGAAAAGGATAAAATGTTCTATTTTTATTAGTTACTCAAAAGTTCAAAGTTTACATCTAAATACCTACTGCTTGAGATTCGATAGTAGAAGTTATATAGTGAATTTTTGCTAAGAGAACAAAATCCTTGACATTGTAAGTGTACTTGTGAATATTTTTTAGCCGAGAGTCAGAAAATATTTATATTTTTATTTTGGAATTTGTTTAAGAAATTCACGGATATAAGTATGCTAAGGATAAATGCGTGCAAATAGTCGAGAATATAATTCATGGAAAGTCTGTGGAATTTGTATGGACACAGTTACGCTTTACTTGTCAACAATAATTTAAGGAATTATTAATTGAAGATGGTAGAAACCTAAATCGGTTTGTTAAATTTGAAGATAGATATGTAGGTTTAGGTTGAACAGTTGCAATATTTAATATAAGTTAGATCAATAACCGATAATAATGCTTATCAAATACTTAGCTTGAAGGTGGAGTTTTCTGATTAGTAACAATCTTTAAAACATGACACGATTTTCGAAAAATAGTATTAAAATAAATTGTGATAATGTAGTTAAGCAAAAGAATCGATCCATATGAGAATAGTCTAAGCATCAGAAATCTCATCAAGAGAGGACTAAAACAATTTTTGTTTATCGTCTTTCTTAAATTTAACACCTAGAAAGGCGCTCCATTTTTCGGTCATAATGAGAAAAGCAGACCTATTTGCATTTATCTGTGATATTAAAACCCAATCATCTTATAATCTAATAAAACCTAAATTAATAAAATTATTTTTTCAATTAATTTTAGCACAATGATTACACTTTTAAATTAAAAATAATGTAAAAAGACTTTGTTGTGTGTATGTATATCACACTTGAATAATATGATAAATATAAATAATAAAAGCTCACTGTAATGCAAAAAGCAATCTTCAAACATAATTCAATTGGATTTAACGTTTTATAATTTTCTTTTTTATAGACTATATTGTTCTGCTACACAACAGCAGTATATTACAGTTGTATATGTATCGTATCTATACACATCGATATAATGTCGACAATCTTCCGCCTCTATATATGTATTTATTTTGAAATAAAAGAGGTGCAAATGTATTTGCATTCAACCCCAAATTTGATTCAATTTCCACTATATCTATACAAACCAGCGTATCTATGCACACATACATAACCCTACATACATAACATAAAATTACGAAATTGATCCTGCGCAAAGGATCGTTTCTTTAAACTTACACAATATGAAAAACAATTTTCCCAAATCCCGCCTCTTTATTTTATTGAAGTATACAAGGACTGAAAATATTATTCGACTGAAGAATAATTTTATTCTTACCGACCTTTTATGCTTTTAATTTTGGAAAGTTTTACATCAAAAATAATTATATATACATAGGCGTGGGGTAATCGTCATTGTTGTTGACAAACAAATTTAGCTTTGAGCTTAGTTTAAAAAGTGGTTTGAGGTACATTTGGGTTTTATTTCGGTTTTTCTAGTGCCGTGCGTTTACAATTTGTAAAAAATATTTATTTTAATTAAATTTTTTTTTTGTAAATCTCTAATCTACACCCAAAAGAATGTGCATGCAATTATTTAGACGATATTTTTGAGGTTTTTTTTTGATAAATCATCCGTGACGGAAAAAATTCAGCCAATCAAGTTTAAATACTGGTAATGATAGTAGAAGCATTTTTGAGTGGTTCCAATGCTTCGTTCATATCGAAGTTAAAAGTTTAATGGAACTTTTATTTTTGGAACAAAAAAAGTAAATAAAAATATTCTACCCGCCGCTTCCACACTTTAGAGATACTTTAAAAGATCTTTACTTGTTCTTATACAACAATTAAGCAATTTTAAATGACTGTGGAAAGTCCTCTTCAAATCTTTTAATATTATAGAGAAGAATCATAGAGTAGACTTGTAGAAAATTAACTTAATTTAAGGCAATATGTATGGGAAGAGATAGAGGTATCTCTATACATTTATCAAATGTATCTGTACAAGCAAACGTCCATTGAGGGCATATCATATCGGCTAATCTTTAACTTTCGTTAAAAAATAATATAATACAACAATTTGTCATTTTTATACCTAAATATTTATTTTTTGACATTTTTAATTGAAAATAATTTAATTTATTTGAATTTGAATTATAAAAGAAAAACTGTTAAGGAAAAACTGTTAAGGAAAAACTAAATATGTATTAAAATGATAAGGCGAAACCCTGTGAACTATGGACCCTACTACAACATTAGAATTACTACAAATTTTAACTTGTACTATATTATCTACCGAATTAGCAAATGAATTTAAAATAAGTAGTGAAATTTAATTTTTTTTTCTTTAATTATTAAAATTATAATTCTTTTGAAGATTATTTAATTTACGTCTCAATTTATTTGTTATTTTAATAAATATTCATAAAAAACTGTAGATAAATTAATATTGGAGATAAATAAGAAGGAACGTTTTCCATTTGATATACATATTCTTAATACGAAATCTTATCTTCATCACATCAAAAGCATCACATTGACGTTGTAAATTTTCAACAAAAATATTATTTCTCGAGGTCATTGGTTATGACAGTTAAGATTTAACGCAAAAAAAACCACACATTTAAAAAAAAATATATTATCTTGTTTGCATTATCATTATCTTGAATTGTATTGTGTAGACAACCGCGTACATTTTCAAAATAATTTTTCTTTTACTTAATTTTAAAATAATAAAGTGTTTCTAATCATAAATTGTCTCGATTATATGAATAATATTTGTTCACTTCATTTTAAAATTTGTTTGAATATTATGGCACCGTAAAATAATATTTAAACTTTATAACTCATTAACTGATTAGCATATAACCTGATTAAGTTATTACTTATTTACACTCACTAAAGGCAAGGTATGATTTTTGAGTATAATCTTAGAAACATATTTTATATATATACATATATATGTCTTTTGTTATTTGTATAACCTAATTGTTGCTGGAACCTAATCTATACTATTATTTGTAGTTGGGATTAATTTTATATATTTCTTTTTTACATTACGTACATTGTACATTTATCCAAACCTAAAGTTATTCTAAAAATGGATATCTACTATTGGTACCTACACACACACACACACACACACTTACACACAATAATTATTACCTAATTATATAATATATTGTCATTCTCAGAAAGCTTCTATGAAAATATCAAAGCATGTGATCGTAACAGCCGAAAACACAACTATGTAGCAACGGAAACAGTATTCAAGTTTGGCAAAAGACGATGACCAAAAAAGGACCTGCATATTGATGAACTGGAATAATAAGATCATACTATAGGTGAAGATAATGAAAAATGAATAGTAAAAATAAAAATTACACGATAATGTTTGTATAAAGAGAGATTAGAAGAAGATAGATATCTTAGATATGCACCAAAGAACTGCAGAAAAAAAAAATTGCAAAAAGTGTGCTCTAAAAAATTCAAATTCTATATTTTTTCCAAATAAAATTTTATTTAAATAAACTACATAAAAAAAATGAGATCTAATCTAAATTTCTAATTTTTTTAACAAGTGCATCGTTCCAATTTGCCGTAGATAACATTTGGAACCTCACCGAAAAAGGGAATTTTATTCTCTGGAAAATTTTAGATTTAGACCAGAGGTTCTCCACCTTTTCTGGACCACTGCCCCTTTTACAAGAAACAAAATTCCAACGCCTCTTTCCCATGATAGTTCATACCAAATATTAAAATATTGTTGCAAATTATCTAGACCTATTTTATCTGTCTATCTATCTATCTGTCTCCGTACTCGCTACCGTCCACCACAGTGCAATAACGCCCCCGTTGGGAACCTATGATCTCTAGACCTACAACACGAGAGAAACAATTTTTTTTAAAATAAGTTAGATTAATTTACAACTCGATTGAAATAACTATGGACAGCAGCACCACGTTACACTGAATTTAATACGTCAAAAATGTTGGACTCCGTATAAATTAAGACAAAAACAATATAAAAGTGCCAAATTATATGTTAGAATGTCGACCATATAGAAATTATGGCTTATACGTTCTTTAAATTAATTAAATTCTTATAAGTAAAAGAATAAAATTTTTATCATAAGGTAAATTACAGGTAAATGTAATAAAACTCACATTTATGGATGATATGAATAAATAAAATTTGTTAAGTTGAACTTTTATCTTTATTAGAGAGCTGACAATTTTTATATGAATCGCTTACATATATCACACAACGCACTATTAATTTTGCTCACTGTAACTGTTGGATGTCACAATTTCACAACAGTTCAAAGTGTAATTCAAATCACTCGGCCTCAGTTAAATCACCGTATAGTTGAGAGAAACATTTATACCTGTTGTGCGGATGGGAATCAAATCCAACAAATCCACTTGGTCGATCCTTTATAAAACATATTTTCAATTCAAATCATGCAAATATTACATAAAAAGAGAGTTAAACGTTTATGATATTCTACTATTGTTAAAATATTTCAATCCATAACGTTATTTGACTGCAGATGGATTCGACCTTTTCTAATCTTCTTAAGTATTTTTATTCCTTTTATATATACAGTAATATACGTCACCATCAAACGTTTTAAATTCCTACCGCAATGTGGAAATATACACTCTTCAAAATGAAAAACAATGGATTTTATTTGTTTTTCAACAAACATATAAAATGCTTATGGCTTTACAGTTAGTATACAGCTCATGAGTATAATATTGATTTGTACAACTTTACACTCCCTATATACAAGGCGAAACATCAAATGAAAAGATTTTCCTTAGAGTTTTATCCAAACAAGCTTTGCGGATTCCTTTTTTCATCACAACACATCTGCATAACAGTGCATACATACATATATATGTATATTGTATAGACGAGTCGTATACCATCAAGCTCTAGAAAAGTAATTAACAATCCCTTATTGATTTATGCCTCCCTTAGATTTATTTGTGAACATCTTTTAGGTAGTGTGAGTGAAGGTGGCCAAAGGTATACAATCAATGTTTATATGTGCGAAATATAAGTTCTACTTGTAAGTGAGTAGGTATATGTATACAGAAATAGAAATTTAGGTTTGTTTGGATTCTCAGATTAATCAAAATAGTAAAAAGATTATTTTTTTCGAAATCCTATTGGATTAGAAGTAAGTATCTACACCTACATATATCTACTATTTATTACGTGCAACCTTAATGAAGGAAGAAAATATATATTTTATTTCCGACAAAAATTCTAAGCTCTGTTACACTTAGCTCTGAATAGGAAAGAATCCCTTAGCTTTACAAGGGAATAATCCAATAATCTGATAAATAGAAAATATTTACGATGGCATCCATATGACATACATATACTTAAGTCTATGGCGACTATATTATCTCTCCAAAATTACAACTTTTTATTTATTACAATATTATCCGGCAGGTTCAGAACCTACTTTAAAAAATTTAAACATAGGCCAAGGTATTTTTTTGTCAACAAATTTGTAACTTGTTACCATAGGCCATAGGGAAAAAGTTGACAATCTTTCCTTCAAGCGTTTTGTTTTCAAGTTTTGTTAAAATAATCGTATATAGAAGCAACTATCAAGTATAAAAGTTATACTTAGATAGACTAGTAAGAGAGTTTCTCAAAATATTTGTAACATCCCTTAATTTACGCAAAAATTTGCCAAATAATTCATTAGTACATTTTTATATTTATACCCGTATGATGTTAACCCTTTCGCGGACGCAAGAATTTCATCACCATCACTGCAATTGCAGTTAGCGTCCGCGAAAGTGTTAATCAAAGGGTATTATTATTATAACTTTGATACGGACTTTGTAACGGCCCTTAATATTCATCGTAGAAACAAAATATAACGCCATTGTCTTTCGTGTGAAATTATAAGTCCAAATATCCATGTTTGTCCGTCCGTCTATCTGTGATCAAAATTCCGGCTAAACGGCTGCAGCTAGAAAGCTGAAATTTGGACAGTTTATTATGTAGTCCTAGAGTAAGATCTTTATTGTTTTCGAGCAAATAGTACAAGGTATAGGGGAGGCTGTAGTACAGTGTGCACCTAATTTTGAAATAAATCATTCAATTACTTGAAAGGTAGTCGAAATTTAGAAAAAATGAATATGTGAATTCAAACATGAAGATTTCATTATAGGCCAAAACAGTTCCATGACCTACCATTATGGCGCTGCAATCATTTTTAAGTAATTTTTAGCATTCAATGTATATAATTGACAAAATATACACGGACGAAGTTGTAAATAATAAACAAGTACTCAAACGTGTTTATTATAATCGGCGTAGCCAATTATTCCTTCTTTACTAGTTTTAGGGAATTTCGGGATCTATGTATATGTACACTTCTGGACGATGAGACAGGCCCAATCTTTAAAAAATTGTAAAAATTAAAAAGAATAATTACCAAATTGAGAAATCTTGATTATTTCCTAAACTTTTGTCATTTTGGAATGGCAAACTATGTAGTTATTCGTCCTTCCGTCTGTCCGTGATCAAGATTCCGGCTAAACGACTGAAGCAAGATAGCTGGAATTTTGACAATTTATTATGTAGTTAGAGTAAAATCTCCATTGTTTTTGGGGCAAATCAGAAAAAATATCGGAAAGGCTGTAGTAGATGCACCTAATTTTTATAATTTACTCGAAAGATAGTGATAATGTAGAAAAAATTATGACAACAAAAAATGAAGATTTCATTAATACACTAAAAAGAACCACAACCTACAGTTATGGAGCTGCAATTAATTTTATGTCATTTCTAGGGTTTTTAATTATTTGCATTCAGTTTACTCATAGATAGACACGAACAAAGTCGTAGATAATTAACAAGTACTCATATGAATATATTATAATCAGCGTAGCTAATTATTTTTTTTTACTGGTTTTAATTATATTTTGTGGATTTACTCAAAATATATTCAATAATAGAGCAAAGTTAGAATTAGACGTTTTTCTAATATCTATTGATTTCTCATCACAATTGATATTATATACTTTTTTAAAGTAACATTTAAGATTATCACATCTCCATCTCCAATTTATATGTATGGTAGCGTGTTAAAACAATCTTCTTAAGGCGAAGATGGGGTTTAAAAAGAGAAGATTGAAAACAAACGGTTAAAATTTAAAATTGAATGCAAGCCTATAATGGTAGTTCGTGCAACTTTTTGATCTATTAAGTCAATTTTTTGCATTTTTGCATTTTCTATCATTTTTGTTATATTTATTTTTCCTCTATTTCGAATAAGGACGGATATTTACGTTGAAAATTAAGGGATGCTACAAACTCCGTTCCAAAGCTATAATATTCTCTTCGACACGAAATTATCCAAAATATATCGTAATTATACGCCTTTTTCAAATCTAGTTGTCTTAAAATGAAAAACGTTAAAAAAACTAAAAAATGATTTTAATTAAGCCCAATATCTGTATTCCCAATTAAAAACCAATATCTAATACCTTCATTATCCATTTGATGCCTACAGGATATTGATTTAAGCCACGCACAAAATCTCAATCTTTAGTTTAAAAAAATAAATGTCAAAGGTTTTATTTAATATCCTCTCTGTTGGACCACTTTGATTAACTTTCAGTTTAACTTCTTTGTGATGTTTATCCTTTGGGCGAAGCATATCCTACTTTAACAAATTGTTTTCAACGTTTATAAACTTGTACAATACAACTAAAACTTTGTATACACACATATACCATTATCAACCATTTTTTTTTTGTGATATTAATACATATGGATGAACATGTACATATAACTACAGATGACAAAGATGACATTTATACTAATATTTAGGTTTACATTTTACTAAGTTAAATTGTAATAAAAAACTGACGCAATAACAAATATGGTAATAAATAGGTATACCCAAAATAATATATAAGGAGTGTACGAAAATTTAACGCCTCATTTTCTCCTATATATTCAACCCAAAATAAATTTATATTCGTCGGGTGGATATTCAACCCTCTATTCATATAATATTTATTTATCTTTTGTGTCCACCTTATCTTGTTTTCTCTGTCTGCCACTAGAACAGTTTCCATATGCTCTTATTCATGGCGCTGATAAATGATTGTTGGAGCTTGGTAGAAACAGAAATTGTTGGCGAGGTGAGATTTTCGTCTCGCACACATTTAGTACGAAGATCTTGTCGAAATCGGATGTGGAAAAGTTATTTTTCCTGCACACCAAGCTATTTATTTTTCGGATTGTTTGTTCAAGCGAAGTTTGGTGTCGGTAGCAAAAATATTTTGAGTGCAATTTAATCTTTTTTTATCGATTATAAAATTTTTTGTTTTTTTGTTTCACTTCTTTAAAAAACTTAATAATAATAAAATCATGTATAATGATAAAACAAAACAAGAAAATATGTTCGTTCAGTGAATTACGTTGTGTTTAGAGAGTGAACTTAAATTAAAAAGTTCGTTAAAAACAAAATGGAGTTTTGACGCCTAAAATACAATTAAAAAAAAATCCAAATAAAAAAATACGTAAGAAAAACTTTGAAACATTATCAATTATGCATTCTTCTTCATCTGTTTCACCATCTCCGCTGGATTTGCGACCCGCCCTTTCAAGTACGCCAACAACCAATCCGAATTTAGGAGATGAAAAAACACGGCCACCCGTTGTAAAACCGCCCTACTCGTATATAGCATTAATTACAATGGCGATACTACAATCACCACATAAAAAATTAACCCTTAGTGGCATTTGTGAATTTATAATGACAAGGTAGTTATTTATTTTTTTTATTTAAATATTTTTATAAATCAATATCGAGAATTTGAAGTGTCATTTTTTGTGGAGATGACATACATATTTCAGGTTTTATGTGGATAAGATTTATTGTGGCTCCATAAGATAATTTTACGGATATTGACTTTTTTATTACTAAAAATTATAATACTATACTACGCCATGTTTACTATGGTAATAAAAACGAAATTGCGCCATTTTTCCCATAAGAAAACTGACGCTGAAAATATTGAGTTTAGATTGAATTTATCTATAGAATATTTGATCAAAATGCAAGAGTGATAACTCAAAACTTCTAAAAAATTAAAGATATAGAGTTAGCGTTTGTGCACTTAGCCCATCATACAAAAATACTAATGGATTCAATGTGTTTGCAAAACCACAATTGTTTGACACTTAATTAGTCAAGTAGTCCTAGCTGTGATGGTCTCAATTTGTTCTATTCATGTTTAATAGTTTATTAGGTGATGTTTTTATAGAAATAAAACAAAAATTATGTTTGTCAATACAGAACAGAATAGATTTAATATGGCATTTTGAAAAGCTTAGTGTAGTATCTAGTCCTCAGAAAGTATTTCAGTCTGTCAGCTTTGTATATATTTAATTTGAATTCTAATATAATTTTAAAGTTGGTTTAGGGAATATACTAATAATTAGTTGAATTTCATTACTTCAGCTTAAACTGCAACAATTTAATTCCATAATTTCAAGCCAATCAAATATTTTTTATACTTTTTATGACTTAATCTATAGACTAGAAGTTTAAAGTAGAATTTCAATCATTCGTTCTATGTATTTAAGTAATTAAAAAAAATCATATTGAACTATCATAGGATTTCGAATCAAGCCTACTTCAATTTTGGTAATTTTTTATTTGAATTCCGACTCCGACTACATGACAACATACATGCTACGAGGCAATTTTTTATTGTTTTACTGATCTATAGTTACATATATGAGGAACGAGAATGTGTATTATAATGGATTAATATGAAGCCATCATCATAATTTTTGATAACATATTATCGATTAAAAAAAATTATCTAAATTTTATATATAAGATTTAACATTCGTCAACCAAAACTAAACGATTTTTCTAACATACCCGACGGCTATATGAATTTACATATATATGTAATGTATATGATCCTTACATTCTAATATAACTCCATTACAATTTTTATAATCCTATCGAATTAAAAATAAACGTTAATTGAACCTTGAACATGTCAAGTCTTTTTTTAAAAATCTATATAGAAACAAAAAATATATTTAGGATTTACCTATGTGTAAAATCGGTTTCTTCTGGAGTGTTCACGGCTTTTGGTAACTCTGTTTATTTTATCTGACATGTGCCAGGGTCCAGTAACCAATATTCATATTTAATGGTAATAACATCAAGGTTTGTATGTAGATATAGATGAATATGTAGATATCTAAAAATTAATTATTTTGTAATTATTTTGTATTATTTTGTAATTACGTGATTAATATTTTATTTTTAATTTCATTTCAATCCAATCGTCTTCGACGCGTCGCGTCGGTTAACGTTAGGTTTAAGTATGTTTTTTTTTTCTAAATAGACTGAATAACAAGTTGAAAATTAAATGGTCAAAAATATACAACAGAACTGGCCAACAATAAATAATCAATAAACAAATCAATCGATGTTACCCATTAGTACAAAATAAGGTCTCCAGGAAGTTGGCGTCACTCTCCATTCTGTCCTTATGATTACTTACTATTATTTACTTGCCTTTCATGAGAATAGAAATTACATATAGCAGTTACAGAATCCACAACTTATTTCTATTTCCATAATAATTATTTTTTTATCAAATATAATTAGCTCACTAAATATACTCAACCCTAATCCTACAAATCTGATTTTTTGACACAATATTTGTTCACTTAATTTTATAATTAACAATTTTCACGCACATTAAATAATTTTTTTGGTATTTTTCCTTTAAATTTAACAAATTAAATTACTGGTACACAAACAATTTCAAACGATGTACAGTGTTGGTACACAAATAATTTTAAACAATGTACAGTCAGTTCCACAGAAACGTTAAATGCTAAAATAACTTTCAATTAACATTTATTCTTAATAATTAGATTAAAGGCTTTAACGCGTTTATATCAATATAGCGTTTAGTCGCCATTATTATAAATTATATTGCTTGGCAGCTTTTCATACAACATTCGTCTAAGTTTTTCGCATATTCTGAAAGTAGCTCTCCATATCCGCTTCAGTGACTGTATAAGCTGTCGAATGTTTCTTTCAATCTTTCACCACTTTTTGTCCATGCTTTCTTATAGTAATTAATCTAAGCTTGTATGGGACTGTTTGACTAAGCTGATAAACCTGGGCAGCACCAATAAAGTAACTTTTCTTTGGATGCCAGGACACGAAGGTATCGCGGGAAATGAAACCACGGACGCTCTCGCAAGAGAAGAACACCTCGCTAATAGAGGACATTTAAATATCAGTAGGAACATCTACAATAGATCTTTTAGGTCTCAACAACAGCCCTAAAGCCCCCTCCTAACCTAACCTATGTTGGTTCAATCACGATTCAAGTTTTCGTTTGCTCAGCTTAACATTTTCCAATGTGTTTTTCAGTTAATAATTGAAACTTATTCGGTTCTTGATGCCAACATCGCTTAGTCTGCGTCGAATTGTGTTAATAGATACGTCAATTTTTTATCTTGCTTGCCTCAAATTTAACGTGGGTTTCATTTCCAATTATCATTTAATCCTCTCTTTTTGTAATTATTCTATTTGAGCCTCTATCTGGCTCATCGTCGATGTTCCCATAGTTCTTGTGCCTGCTTTTTTATACCCGTATAATGTTAATCAAGGGGTATTATAACTTTGGTACGGAGTTTGTAACGCCCTTTAATACTCATCGTAGAAAAAAAATTTCAACACCATTGTC
>JANSTT010018435.1:0-13849 GCA_026745375.1 Platyura marginata
TATATATGTATGAATTGTATGTATATATATAAATACATAAAATGCATATCATTATGGATATAGAACTTGTACATACTCTGTAAATGGGGAGAAGAAAATATTCTGAATATGATTTATGATTCATGGAAATTTTTTATGAAGGTTAATGATGACGTAATCAATGATGTTTTTATATGGTTTTGTATAAAAAAGAAATCATGATTTTTGTTGTTGTTCCTTCTTTTACATTTTAATGGAAAAAACAAAAAAAAAATGGAAATGAATTTCGTTTTTTGCAGGAATTAGTATACTGAAACATTACTAAATCAATGCACAATAGAATATTATGGATAATTAATTATTTTATTTTCGATATCACCTTCTTCCCCTGCCACAATTAATTCATTTTATTTTAGGTCATAATGTCAGTTGTGACAGTGATGTAACCGCATCTGATTTCAATTTCTAAAAAGTATAATTTCGCCAGGGCCCTAGACAATGTACTATATTTACTTGGAATCAAATTTTTCATTTCACTTAATAATGAACGACTTATTTAAAAAAGTAATGTTTTCTGATTCCAAAATTCTTAAAAATTTAAAAGTGAATACAAATTGTTCACAAAATTATGGTAAGAGTTTTTGATACTTCTCACTCCTTGTTTCGTTCCTATAAGTTCTGGACTTAAGTAGTAAAAAACAAAATTTAACAAGGTGAAATGAGGAATTTTTAATAATTTGTTAACTAAAACAATACTAATTTTTAAATTTTAACTGAAGTGAAGAGTAGCTCATATCCCCCATCGTTTCAATTTGTGTGAGATTTGTTTCCGTTCTTTGTTCCAATTAGTTTTTTTCTTTCTGAAATCGAAATTCCTATACAGTTCCTTTTCGGAACTTTGATAATTCCATCAACAAAATACTGTTAATTTGTTAGATTTTATTCAAAGTTCACAATAAATTAAGTTTAACTGATTATTTTTAATTAAAGATGTAAATATAATTAAATACTGTAACTAAAATAAAATTTCTGAAACATTTAAGTCCATGTAGATATAATTATTTACATTCAATGTAACCATATACATACATATTATATTATGTACTTATACATAGTTCGCATTTTTATTTCCTTCAAAGTTGTTATTTATTCTGTTTTAGTCCCGTTTAGTATAATTAAATCATTAATTAGAAATGTGAGTTGTATATAAAACATCATATAATATACATTATTGCTTTTTATGTTTCTTATGTGTAGACTGTAGAGTTTTATGTAGAAAGCAAAAAAAAAAAAATTAATTAAAACTTTACAAAAAAAGATTTTATTATTATTTAGGTAAATATTACTTAAAAGGTGACAATTT
Source organism: Platyura marginata (assembly GCA_026745375.1). Taxonomy (NCBI): domain Eukaryota; kingdom Metazoa; phylum Arthropoda; class Insecta; order Diptera; family Keroplatidae; genus Platyura; species Platyura marginata. Next base: position 1,343 of record JANSTT010018435.1, read on the forward strand.
GGTATTAGAAAATGAAATTTATCTTAAAATCCGAATAAACTTCTACTTTATAAAGTTCAAACATATAATAAAATGATTGTCTTATTGAGTTTAATATATTATACTAAATTGTTTATTTAAACTTTCAACAGGATAACATAAAGGACGGATGACCTCAATCTTCCTACCTGCATATTTCCATTTCAAAGAGATACTTAGTGATGATATGCTAATATTTCTGGCTACATTCTGAAATCGTATTGGGTGTTGGTGCGTAAATGGACCTGGCATAAACCCTCTACATCTACTAACTACAGTCAATGCGAGAATCCTAGAAATGATAATCATTTACATAGAATCGGAGCCATACACTATGATAACGGGTCTATAATATTCCTATTTTTTATTGAATTTGAAAAATAACTAATAGATAGGGGTGACGTTTAAAGAAACCACAATATCATTATTGAGAAAATATATTTAAAAAAAAAAAATAAATCGTATCGAATTCCAACTTACAAGTATTTCAGTCAATCAACTTAACTATACAAATCGGTATCAAAATTAAAAATCAAGATTTTACTTTTAGAGATTATCAATTCACCAGACAAATATAAAAAGAAGAGTTCAGAAATGTTCAATAAAGCTCATAATACGATAGATTTTGTATGTGTGCGGATTGATATCAATAAGCTTTAATCTTGATATGGAGAAATAAATTCAATTTAAACATGACATTCGATAAATGATTTCTTTAATCTTTTGTTAATCTTTATTCTGTCATTTTACATTAAAATGCTTATAAACATCCATACATATATAAATAGAGATCTCTTATATACATATGTATTATATACAAAGAAGCAACAACAATCACAAGCTTTCCGCCGTTGTCAAGTCAACTGAAATGTCCTATACCACACAACCCCCACAATGAACATGAGAATAAACATTTATATTATTACCTATACTATTGTAAATATATTTATAAAAAAAAGGAAAGACCATACTGTGCTTTTCCATTCCAGAAGCTTTGGTGCTGTTACTCCTACTACTGTTGCACATATATGTACGTACATACACCCATACACATGATTCACTAAACATTTTCATTTGCAACTTTGTGCGACAAAACATTTTTTGTCATTTAACCCACATTTCAACTGTTTGGTGAAATCATAAAGACTATTTCAAAATTATAAACATAATGCACATCATATCTCAACAACTGGAAAAGGAGGAAGTGAACATATCTTCTTGAACACAATATAGAGGGAATATGGACTATTCTATTGATGCATCAACAACTAGTTACTCATTTCACTGCAGCACATAGATTTCCATGGCATTTTCATTTATAATATTCGTTTCTGAAGGGAAAAATATAGGAAAAGGAATGCTTACATTCTTTTATATAAGCATATATATATATATATATATATATATATATCTATCTATGGAGAGTATTATATTTGAGGATTCTCATGTGTATAGTCGATACTTGTGGTATAATAAGGGTATTAGGAATTGACATAGTTTTTTATCTTCTTCTTTTTTTTCTTTCTTCTTATTCTTTTGTATGGTGCGGAAGAGATTTTTGTTCAACAGCTTAGCATGGATTTAGTCTGTTTTGTTCGGGTTTTCAGAGATAATGTTCAAATCTTCATAATAGAAATGGTTGTTCGATTTTAAGCTTTAAATATGTTTTTATTTTCCACCCAAACCTTACTAGAGTAGATATACATATACATATACTCTTAATACCTATAACTTTGTATATCTACCTAATTCTATTGTGCGATAATTATTAATATATCGTTAAAATTATATATAAATATTTATATCAGAAGAAAAAAAATCCGCCTAAAGAATTCATAAAACAGGGTCCCTTTTATCGCGGCCTAAAAAAATGATTGTGGTGAAATGGGATCCTTAAACAAAAAAAAACTTATAGCCAAATTTTTGAAAATTTTTATCTTCAAAACTGATTTAGATTTCAATTATTTTCACCCATATTTTTTCCCCTCTACAATTTAACAAAAATCTCGATTTTGTATTATGGAGAAATTGCAGTTTTTTTTTTATTAATATTTTCTAAATTTCCTATTTAAGATGATCCATTCTCTTAACCAAACATTTTTTTTCTATTTGAATCAACTTTTTATACAAATTAGTCCCAATTTATATGTGACGGATGAGGGAATTAGTATTAGACATTTAACGTTTATACAATTTCTATACAAAAGAAGTTTTATATGATTTCGCGAATTTATTAAATATTTTTGTTTTATTTTTTTGTTTAAGGGAAACGTGAGGGACATTACAGAGGTTATCCTCTTTTTATGTTTAATCTCCAAATTTACAGTTTTAATTAGCTTTATCTAGATTGAAATTTACATAAGTACTTAATGAAAAGAATACAAGATTAAAGTTATAATTACACAGTAGGCAAAGTACTCTTTTAAAGATTTTTTTTTTTTTTTTTTTCATTTCTTTATTAGCTTCTTGAAACTTTTTTAATTTCTTATATATTTTTACAATACAGAAAAATATAAAAAAAAAAATATTTTTATAGGACTACTACCCAACAATGTTTCTGGTTGAGATAGTAAAATTGCACTACGAATATATATGGTGGGTTTAAAGAAAGTAAACAAGATCATAACCATGAATATATAAATTGTACATTTTTTGTGTTATGAATATAAAAATTTCTTTCATCTATTAATGTTAACTCAGAAATATAACCCCACCGCAAAACTTTTTTCTTATTCTATCTATTACATATACCGACGATATATTATTTATATAAGGAGACCGAATAATTTGTATACTAAGTACATATATATATACATACATAATATACTTAATTTTTTATAAACTTATTTTAAATTAACTTGATTAAAACAAAATTAATTAAAGAATATTCAATCTATCTAAACAATCTTGCTAAATAGTTATAGTATAGTTCAAAGGACTAAAGAGACGCACATGTAGGCAGGTTAAAGCCCTTGCATGGAGCGCTAGCAACTTAAGAATAACAGTCTTACTCGGTCCATATACAGAGAAGAATATACAAAGTGGCCCGCGGCCACTACTTACATTATGAGGTTCCTAGGCTTGAAGGTTTGCGTTTTCCCGCTTTGGATGCCTCTTTTTCTTCATAAATCCATCTAAGCTTCCTAAATCAACATAATGACTTTTGTATTCTTTTTTAAACCATTTTTTTTTATCGGAAGTTTAGAGGGACAGGGACGGTTGTGACAAAATTTAAAAATTTAGGACTGTGACAAATAGCAAAATTAATTTAATTTAAATTACAAATGACCATTATACAATAAAAAATAATACAAATGTAAACTAAACTAAACTAAAGAAATAAGGCAGGATCACGTCAACTAATAGGATTAAATATAGTCGAATCTGTGGTAATGAACTTATCTTTATATAATTTTAAATTACTTATGTACTTATTTGTACATGTACGACAAACATACAAATAACGGCTATTATATGGTTTAGTAATTAAAAAAAAGATATAGGATAAATATCTGGCATTATCCTTGTTATATCTGAATTCATTGGCATTATATTGCATGTTGCAAGATATAAATTAGTTGTTTGCAATAATTCAAATAAAATTGTCCATATACATAAATATGATCCATTTCCATATTGTTCCTAAAGGATATTCCAAAAAGGCAGAAATAAGTTTATTTAAAATCGTTGTTCGGTCGCCAATTTCATAAATTTTCTTTTGTTTTATGGGAAAACTACTATACATGAGTAGTCTGCAATAAGTCACCAAAAATTAAAATCATAATTTATGAGCTTGAATAAGGAGATGATAATAAGAGTTATTTAACTGTTAAGTGGGCTTTTACTGCCGACAAAATTGGCACTAACTCAAATAGTTGAAATATGGTTTTCATAAATTGTTCATTTTCTTTGCCTAATAATGTGTAGGTTGTTCTTGTTTTTTTTTCCTTTTTTTTTTTCTTCAATGTTGCCACTGGTTAATTTGAATTTTTTTTATTTTTAGATAAATTTTCCAAATTCCGATGTACCACGATCGTTACCAGGACCAAATATATTGCACAAACATTCCATCAATTCATTGTTGGAGCAACATGATTTGATTACTAGAGGACTAGCCTCACCAACAGAAGGTAAGTGGAATAATAGTTATTACATAGTTTATTAAATATATACATATATCTATGTACATTACGTACATATGTATGTATATAAAATATAGGTACATTTATGTACTATATAGTTGCAAAACATTGCATTGAGTCATAGATTTCTTGCCAAGAAATGGGAAAATTTATTGAAAAAATATAATTAGATTTGATATAGAAAATAATTTGTACAAAAATGAAGAAAATGTAATTTTCTTGTGGAAAAGAATTATTAGAAGCAAAGAGCAAACTATTCTCGATAGTTTCATATATTAATTAGCCTTTAAAATTGATGTTTCTGATGGATTTAGTGGTATTATTTCATATAGCCGAAGTGGAAATTTTTAATAAAAGAAAATTTGATTGTTTCTGATATTTGCTGCTACTATACCGGTCATTTTCTGTCTGGTTTTTTTATTAATACTTAATATAATTATGGATTAATAAGACCAACCCTCACCCTCAATGGTGAAACACATTTAATAAATAAGATCAAAAAGAATAAACAAAAACAAAATGTAATTTGTCCATGCTAAATGTTGGAAGAAAATTCATGGAGAAAATAATACCGCAAATAATTTGACGCAACTTTTACCAAGTTTTTTTTAACTATACATTTCTAATAAGGCTGAATTAAGATCTTAAGACTAGATTTTAATGAAGCTATTACTGCTCGTCAGACTGGAAAGGTAATTTCATTGGTTTTTGGCCGATAATATTAAACTTATGTGTTATGTCGTCTTTTTTGTATATTACATCACAATCAAAACAAGACTATGTAGTATTAACTCTTTTTGAGTGAACAATTTATAAGTATCATGAACATTACACAAAATTTATGATTTTAGCCAGCTAGCTTCTTCTATGGTCTGATCATTTTTCCATTTTCTCCATATTAAAGCAATTTCTGTGGAAATCAATTACTTTTTCTTTTTTTTTGTGACTATTTCATTGTTTCCCCCAATGTTTCAGCGAAATCATAAACTTTTTTAATATGAGCCATTACTGTATTTCGTTTCCACCAAAAAGTGTAATATAATGTAACTGATTGTGAACACTGATTTTATTTAATACATATTTTCGATTTATTTTTTTTATCGTTTCAGGACAAAGTATGTATCAATGAGTTGTATGTACAGTACAAGGTGGCGCAAAAGTCATCACTCGATTTCCTAAGGCAGTAACTTTCTTATTAAAAAGATTTGGTTATGTATATTTAAACGTTTAAAATTTTTCCCATTAAATCGCAAAGATAATATCGGTCGAGTGGCCGCGCCGCCAAAGTTGATAACATCACTTTCCATGACTTTTCTCAAAACTGTTGGCAATAAATTGTTAAGTTCTTGTCGTATGTTCTCCTTTGGTGTGTGCTAAGGTGTGCGTGGCTTGTTCGTATAGACTCGTGACTTCAAAAGACGGCAAAGAAAAAAAAATCAGGAACGGTCAAATCGGGCGATCTTGCGGATTTGTAAAAATCGCCAAAACGATAGATTAACGCTTCCTTTAGAATGTCCACTGTCGCTCGTACTGTGTGTGCGATTGCACCGCTCTGTTGGTTTGTACGTGTATTCTGTTTCTGTTTACTTCACAAATGTAAAAGTCACGATGAGATGAGATGCCATTTGAGACCATCTTCCGACAGGGTGATGACTTTTGTACCATCTTGTATATATTCAATATTATATAAAAAAATAAAAATTGAATAACGCCATAAAATAAAATTTTTACCGATACAAATCATCGGCCGATGGATTAATATTGCAACTTTTTTATCATGATAATAAAACATTTCTTATCGATACTTAAAGAACTTCAAATATTAATTAAGAAAGCATCTGAAAACTCTAAATTTGTCTATCCGATAAACGTCTACTCGGCCATTAATAAAAAAAAATGTTAAGTTTTACTTTAAAATGTTCGTTCCTTCGTCAGTTCTTATATTTAAAATTTCTAAGACGGACGCAAGAATCAATATTTTCGAATTTCTATGACATATTTACATATTTATGTATATTCCATTTTCATTTGTTAAAATATAGTAAATAAAAAGTAGGAGTATATAATATTTTTTCATTATTTTTTTTTCGAAATATCAAATAGAATGAATTTAGGAGTAAGCTACACATAATGTACATTATTGTACATTACGTACATATGTATATCGTATACATATGCCAGGCAATTTCATTACATTGGCAATTTTTTTTTATTTTTTTTTCATTTTTTCATCTTAACTTTTCTCCAGATTACAAAATAAAAATCCCTCAAATAACTCTAGACAACCATGTAGCAATAAAGAAGAGAAAAATATATCAGTAAAGAAAAAAAAAAAATGAGAAAAAAATACGAATTTTCTTTTCCAAATTTTTTGGCAAACAAAACTACTTGAAATTAATGTTCAGTTGTAAACTATTCCAAGCTTTTAAAGTTTCAAGTTTATTCATTATAAAGAAAAAAAAAGCTGTTCTCAAAATGACTGCTTAAAGATTATTACAACATTCATATATAGACGACGGTCAATTGTTGAATGCGGCTGCATGGGCTGCATTCATTATATTCTTGAAAATTAAAATTGCAAATGGAACTTATCGAAAAGAATAAAAATGAAGATTATTTTGCAGTTATAATTTTATGTTGTTTTAGCACATTATATATATGTATGTACGTAATCGTAATGAATGTACTAAATATAGTTAGATAAAAAAAAATATGTACTTACGTACCTACCATTAATGAATAAAATAAATGTTAACATAATCGTGTCCAATTAAAATTACACTGTGTTAACTAGCATACGGTTTACTTGTTTGCTTCAATTAGGTGTTGGTACATCTAATGGAACTGAATTTTAATTTCAATTGATAGTTGATACCGTAAGACACACTCACCCGCAAAACAAATTTATAGCAATGAACGAATATTGCATGCCGCGAGTAAATTAATTTTTATGTTATATTTTCTTAATATTATGATTGTGGTGTTTTGATTTTGCACATTTAAATTAAATATTAGATATTAAATGTTGGTTTGGTCGACTTTATAGAACGCACACATTCATACATATGTTATTATTTGGACAACAAAAATGATCAATTTAGATGACTATTATATTTGTAAATGTAATTGAATAAACTATACTTACTGGAAATTTTCTCGGAAATTCTTCCTTTTTATTTACAATTGTGCATTTGTCTGTCCTAACATATTCGCATCGGGCTATTTTTCACAAACTTTTCATATAAATCGGGGTATTTTAGTGATCAAGAAAGTAACGTCGCAAAACAAGAGTTTTCGTTTCTGACGACAACGCTCTCGTTTCCCGCTGTGAATGTGTTAAGTGTGGGGTACCACAAGGTACAATCTTTAGTTCATTTACATACATATGTATGTACATATGTATTGTAAAAAAAAAAACACAAAATAACTCACATATTTGTAATAAGACGTATTCAATGCGATAAAAAATTGTACAAATTCTGTTGTCAATAACAGTTGTCATGTTATGTTATTTTTAATCATAAGAAATGATTGAGAAAGAAAAATTCTTTATATGTATGTATATAGTAAAGTATCAAAAATTTGACAATTTTTCCAATAGAGAAAATCGAAATTAATCATGCCTTTTGGCTTTTAAAGTGCTTTATCAAGAGTAATTGTAGGTAATATTAAATGAAAAATTTCACGTCATTTTTCTTACGTTAAAATTTTATGATTGAGAGTTGATTGATAACAAATTTGATTACCCATTCCAATCACTCTGCTTTACCCCCTTCCTCCTAACAATCAATTGGAGTTTAAATACTTAACATTAATTACATGTACATAGTAAAGTTAATAAATTATTTAAATTTTAATGAAAAAATTTTAACGGCAAAATATTTTATAAATTAACATCTATGTAGGTATTTATATTTACATATTATGCTCACACATGCAGACAATTTAAATGAAATACTGCCTTCATTATGTTTTTATTAACGTTTCAGAATTAGGCATTTACCAAAATTTATTTAATTAATATTTAAATATGTTATACATACATACATTAAACATTAAATACTTTAATTCAATTATTTTACGGTATTATTCATTTTAAGGCGAAACCATGTCTATAGCTGATATACTGGGACTTGGAAATTCTACAAATATATTTGCTGGACAACAAGTACGGCCCACTTCACCGAGTCAATCATATACACCTCTCACACCAAATTCTACACATTCTTCAATATCCCCTGGTGCATATAGTATGCCATCGCCGAAGACGCTAGATGGTTTTCAGGTAAAATTTATTTAATTAATTTAAAGATGCAAATAAATAATTACGGGAATGTTGATTTTTTTCTCTTATCATAAATGTGTTTGGTTATCATGCACAAATTTTAAACATGTACAGTACATACATATAATAATGATATTTCTGACCTATATATGTATATGTATAAAATATATATAATCCATATAGGCAATATGCCAAAATGTTTTTTTTTGTGGTAAAAACATTTTCAAAAAAAAAATTTAGATTACAGATTTTCATTAGAAATTTTTTTTCTTCCAATGAACCACTTGTTCTTGAAAATATTCTCCAATAGTTTAAGAAATTATCATTTGCATAGCCAGTACATTAACATAAGGCTTATGTACATTTAAAAAAAAAAATGAAGAAATATTTTTGTTGGTTTGGTGTTGGTCACCAAGAAAAATGGCTCCAAAGTTATGTACGATTATGTCTATTCTATATGGTAAGTGTGTACATGTACACTGTACATGTACATATTGTAATAGCTATGTGGCTAAGACTGAAATATGGTTGGCCATTCCCTTTTCATGGATAGAATTCTTTACACTGGATTTTCCTTCTATATATGTAGTATAATATAAAATATTGTAAATGATAGATTGTGTCGCAGATCATTAGAAAAACCAAGAACGCGTCGAGATTTGTTATCCAATCGAAAATTAACAGCAAATTTTATGACCTTCAAATTAAATGGACTGAAGACGTTATGTCTGGTATGCGTAAAATGTCTAATGGAATTTCGGGAAATAGTCAAATAGTTCTTCCACATCTCTTGTTTATATTATACATATTTTCATGATTCCTTTTAAACTTGTTTTGTTTTTAGATTTAACTGTGATTTAATGATGTAAAACTACATTTATGCTTTCTATATTATCGGATCTTTTGATACAAAAACCCCGGCACATAATTTATAGTTGCTCCTGTACAATTGTTGGAAGAGAATCCTTTTACAACATTTTTACAGAAAGTCGTCCTCCCTGTATGTTTTATTACAATCTGTTTTTAATCCCACTAATTATCCCTTTCATATGTTGCAGTTGGAATTGAAATATGAAATATAAAAAAATATTTTTATTATGTTTTCCGTAGATTGTTTATAAGAATTTTGCAAATAAAAACATATTTTAAGTTTATTCTTAAAGTTGATTTTGTTTTTCTTAAAATATCCGTTTGTACATTAATAAATAAACCCTGAACAACACGAAAAGTTTACCAAAATCAAAAACCAATTTGATCTTGCATATATATATTTTTAGTTTGACAACATTGGACAGAACACACCTTTGAAATTATTTCAAAGGAATTTAAGTTATGACAGTTCTACACCAATATCACCTACAACACCATCATCCCTTTACCCGCGATCATATAAAGGATCGCCGAAATTTAGGTATATGATTTAATCGATCAATTGGATTTTATTTTTAATTAGTTATACTAAACGTTATTTCTTTTTCTTTCCAGAGATAGCAATAGCCCGGTACCAAACGATTATCCCATTATGTATAGCTTATCGAGTGGGTCGAATTCGCCAGATAGCGACTACAGCGTGCTTTCGAATGTTGACAATAATCTATTAGACTTAATGGTAATGACGGAAATGTACTTATATAATTGTAATATAATTACAATTAATAATTTTGATTAATTTATCTAAGAATTACCTGAGCATCAATCAAAATCAACAACAACAGGCAACACAACCTTATCTCCAGCAGCAACAACAGCAAAATCAGCAGCAACAGCAAATAAACGGTTTCACAGCAACAGATTTACAAAATTTGCAAACTCTAACGGCTCTAAAGTTGTTGCAACAACAACAACAACAACAACAGCAGCAACAGCAACAACAACAACAACAAAATCAGCAACAGCCTGCACAAAAGCAATTGCATCTGCCATTGCTAGGCTTTAATCAACTTCTGCAGGGTTGTAATACAAATACAATGAAAACTTGGCAACAACTTCAACAAAATCAAGTTTCCAACATTGATGGCAATTTGGATCGTATGGCAAAATTTCATAGATCTTCTGCTGGTATAAATAGATTTTTTTTATTTTTAAGATATTAGTATACAAAAAAAGAAAATTGCTAGCTCTTTCAGATGCCACATCAACTTGGAGCGGAGTTTTGCCACAAAGAACTAACTACAATAAAATTGTAAGCTATTCCAATAAAGTGTTTCTTGGTGGTATTCCTCCAGACGTTACCGAACAAATGTTTATTGAAATCTTCAAACCATTTGGACAGATAAAGTGAGTATAGGAATATTAACCAATTTGTACCGTTATCTGATAATTGATAAAAAATATATTAAGGGTTGAATGGCCTGGCAAAGAAAACCAAACCTCAAAACCAAAAGGATACGTATACATAATATTTGATTCTGAAAAGCAAGTAAAATCTCTACTTGCCTCATGCTCAATACAAGATGGCAATTCGACAACGGCACGAAAATATTTTTATAAAATATCTGCAAAATGTATGAAAGCACAGAAGGTAATAAGATCAGCAGAGAATAAAATGTAATCATTCTCTCAAAATTGATCTATTTTCAATTTAGATCGAAGTCATCCCATGGATAATTTCCGATTCAAATTATGTAAAATCATCCTCACAAAAATTAGATCCGAGCAAAACTGTATTTGTTGGTGCCCTCCATGGACAATTAACAGCCGAAGGATTAGCCAAAATTATGGATGAATTATTTGAAGGTGTCGTCTATGCTGGTAAGAAAAAATGATTTGTTTTTAATTGAATTATTTTAGCCAGATATAATTTTTGAATATTTTTTTCAGGTATAGATACAGACAAACATAAATATCCGCTAGGTTCGGCTCGTGTGACCTTCAATAATTGCTATTCATATTTTAAAGCAGTCACCGCCGCTTTTATTGATGTTAGATCATCAAAGTTTAAACGAAAAATCTTCCAAATTGATCCATATTTAGAAGATTCTCTATGTTCATCTTGTGGAGTACAGCACGGCCCATATTTTTGCAGAGAATTGGCATGCTTTAGGTGAGCACTAATTTTGTTTGTTTTTTTTTTGGTATACAATAAGTTTTATGTACAAAAACTACTTTTTTTTAAATACCACTTTATGTTATTATAACTAATAATATTCCACGTAATATTAAAGGCCAGTTTTTTTTTTTTTTTAAATAGATACTTTTGTCGATCCTGTTGGCAATTGCAACACTCAAGTGATCCAGCATACCGAAATCACAAACCAATGTCAAGAAATTCAAAATCTCAACATTTGGTTGGCATTGGTCCCGTTAGTAACACACCAACAACTCCCATATACAATCCACAGCAGCAGCAGCCCATTTACACTTATAATAATCAGCAATAGTGTAAATTGTTGAACCATTTAAAATTATAGTGTATAAATATTTTGCATACAAAAAATTTCAAATAAATGAGCTTACAACCCTAGACCATAAATAAAAGAAGAAAAAATGAGTTCACAACATAATATTGAACATAAATTTAAAAAAAAAATGAAAATAAAAATTTTAATTAGCATAACTTGTAGATTTTTATATACACAAAAAAGGGGAACGATTTAAAAATAAATAAACAAAAAACTGAGAAAAAAGTTATGCACTTTTTGAAGGGATTATAATATTATTAATAGCTAGAAACGCAATAAATAATTATTTTATTTTTAAAAAAAAGAAGAGTAAACAAAATTTTATTGAATGAACCTTTAAAACAAAAAAAAAACAAAATGCACCCCATGAGTTTCATGTGTAATTTAAACAAAAAAAATTGCTGCATAATCTTAAAAAAATGTTTTTATGTATATAAATATCAATATCAAAGATGATGAAATTTTTCTTTTAAATGAAAACCAAAAATTAATTTATTTTTTTTTAATTATGTTGGAAAAAATTCAAAAACCAAAAAAATGTCATTTAGTGAACTTGAAGAATTTATTATTAAAAATACCAGCAAGATGATGGTATGACATATATTTTATCAATCGTTTGGCCTATATACAAAAAATAAAAATAAAATAATTAAAATTTTTA